>PVKA01039973.1:0-19094 GCA_004027165.1 Ctenomys sociabilis
TTTTTTTTTTTTTTTTTTTTCCCCCCCGGAACCAGGGATTGAACTCAGGCCCTTGCACTTACTAGGGAAGCGCTTATTCCACTGAGCCATCTCCCCAGCCTATGGACATAAAAGATCACCTGGTCACCCAGCGTAATCATAAGGCACCAACTATCAAATTAATCATGCTGGTAGAAAAACATCACCTGTAAACATCAAATAAGGGGCACATCACAAAAAATTGGGTATGAATACAGGACAGGGTCTCTTCCTGTTGGGGGTTAGGCTAGTGACTCATTTGGACTCTTTCAAGGCCATTGTTACCTATTTAGACTATCAATCCCTGATGCCTCTCCCTAGGGAAGTATGTAGCTGTGTTTGTTTCCTCTTTTGTCTTGGTCTTGAGGTCTGGTCCATACAGGAGTGTCTGTCTCTTCCCAGTTGCAAAGTCACCTTGCCTTCCATCTTGTCTCCTTGAGGGTCTGGCCCTGTCTGACTGCCTAGAATATTTCTACTTAATTTGGTAGAAATGGGGACCTGGTTGCAGTTCAGCAGTGAAGCACCTGCCTAGCATGCATGAGAGTAGAGGCCAGGGTTTGATCCCCGGGGGTGGTGGTGGTGGGGTTAAGATGGCAATTAAGACTGGGCATGGTGGTGCACGCCTGTAATCCAAGTGTTTGGGCAGCTGAAAACAGGAGAATCACTACAAGTCCGATCTACATAGTGAGACCCTGTAGACCCTCTACTAAAAATTTAAAAAAAAAAAAAACTTGAACAGTTGGAGCACTGATAGTACAACACTTGAGGATTTACTGTGAAGTCACAGTAAACAAGAGAGTATAACAGTGGCAACAGAGGGCTGGGGAGATAGGTCAGCAGTCTGTACGTAGTTAAATTGGATAGAAATATACGCAGTTAGACTGGGCCAGGCCCTCAAGGACAATATGGAGGACAAGGTCACTTCGCAAGTATGGACAGACACTCCTCTGTGGGCCAGATCTCAAGACAGACAAGAGTTTACTCTATAAAATCTCTGGAATAGGCAACTTCCTGGGCAACCTGCTCAGGTGTCCTTTCTGTCTCTCTTGGACAGAGCTTTTTTTTTTTTTTAATTTTTAGAAGCTTTCTTTCTCTCAGTAAACATTCTGCTCTTAAATTCTGTTTGTTCCTAAAATTCATTCCTCGGTTTTAGAGAACACGAACTCATCCAGGTAACTTTCAGGTTGGGCAATTTAACTACCTGCAACACTTCAGGCTGGTCTTGAACTCACAAAAAATCTTCCTGCCTCAGCCTCCTGAGTGCTGGGATTACAGGCATGGGCCACCACACTCAGCAATTTTTCAATAAAAAACAAAGAGTCCAATTGAAAATAGAGCTGAAAAAGATACTTTTTCACAGAAGACATAAAAATAGCCAATCAGGACTTAGAAAGAGGATCATTATTAAAGACATGATATATCTTTAGGGAAGCTCAAGTCCAACCACGATGAGATACACTACATACAGCCAACCACCAGGATCCCTATAACAAAAACAACAAATAACAATGGTCAGTCCAAGCAACAGTAGCAGAAATATCCGCCCAACAGCAACCCCAAAGTCACTTATTTATCTCAAAGTGCCAAAACTGCAATTAAACCTGAATACCGAGGTTTTAGTTTAGAAAAAACAGCTTGTCATTAGTTTAGAAAAAACAGCTTGTCAGGCTTGACTCACGCACCCAACCTGTTTGTCAGTAACAGCATTGTTCTCAGATAAAACCTAGCTCAGCTCTGGTGCTGTTGCTCTCAGCAAATACAGGATGTTGTAAAAAGACATAAGGACTTTTTACGAATCTTCCTAGAGCCAGGATCTGAAAAGTCTGTACATTTGTACTGGATGCCTGAAGAACTTTGACCACTGAGGCACCAGACATTTGGAAACTTTGTGCATATTTGCCCAGATCTTCTCACCTGAAGTTCCTGACTCCTTTACCAGATGCCATGCCTGATCTCCCCATTTGAAACCCCTTTGTCTAGGTGCTATAAAAAGGTACCATTTTTCTCTGTATCCCCAGGGATGGTCTTTTCTCCCTCTGTCTGCCTATACCAAGGTATTAAATCATATGCCTTGTTGTCATTACCAAAGCCTGTCAAGTGGTCTCTGCCTTGAGTCATTTTTTCTACACAACTCATATATTAATAGCTTTTATCTTAAGAGAAAAACAAATATCATATATGTCATAAGTTTGCCACCACTGCCCAGAGTGAGCCCTCATACACTGCTGGTAGAAAGGTAAACTAGTATAGTTGCTTTGGAAAACTCTAGAGCAGGTATGCACTGCTGTTCATAGAACAATACCCTTTAGGTTGAACTTGCACAGAGTGACTCCATTTAAAAAAAACTGGTTTGTTCCCCTTTTAGTACAAATGATGAGACTGGATGAGTTGGTGGGTCTTTGAACCAAACAGAAAATCACCCAATGTTGGACACAGCAATTTTTTATTTTTTATTTTTTGTGGGACCGGGGATTGAACTCAGGACCCTGTGCTTGCCAAGCAAGTGTTTATTCTATTGAGCTATCTCCCCAGCCCCTAAAGTTTTCTTTCTTTCTTTTTTTCTTTTTGCGGAACTGAGGATTGAACTCAGGCCCTTGCACTTACTAGGGAAGCGCTTATTCCACTGAGCCATCTCCCCAGCCTATGGACATAAAAGAACACCTGGTCACCCAGCATAGTCATAAGGCACCAACTATCAAATTAATCATGCTGGTAAAAAAAAACATCACCTGTAAACATCAAATAAGAGGCACATCAGAAAAAAACCAGGGTTGGGAGCTTATTAAACACACCAGACCAATGAAGGGTGCAGCTTCCTACCAGATCTTGAGTTCTAACAAAGCCTTAATCTGGCATGTAGTTAAAACTGAGAGCTTCTGTCCCAAGGTTATCTTAGAAGTTTCCTAGATGTAACATGCCTTAGCAGCTATTGCTCACACGCAGCAAAGCAATCAGTCAATTTCTTGGCCCTGACACTGAGTTAACATTTTAGCAGCTACTCCGTTTTCAGCCATGAACAGAGTAAAAGGCTTAGTCAAGTCCAGAATTCCTAATGCTGGGGCTTGCACCAGTGTTAAAGCTTCGATGGCCTCTTGCACAGGTGCTGCTGATGTGAAGGGTTTTGTTTCTGGTCCTAGTGTTCCTACATATAGGAGCTTGGCTATTACTCCAAAATAGGGCATCCATATGTAGCAGAATCACGCCATTTCCAACTGTTTGGACTCCAAACGACCCACTGGCAAATTGGACAAATTTGCAAATTGCTCATTTTCCTTGAGAACAATTGTCTTTGTGTTAAAACATATCCCAAAGGGGCCAGGGAGATAGCTCAGTAGAATAAGCACCTGCCTGGCAAGCGCAGGGTCCTGAGTTCAATCCCTGGTGCTGCAAACAAAACAAAACAAAAAACACATATCCAAAATATGTCTTTTTTTTTCAGAAATCTGGACCTTATGTTGGGATATCTTATAACCCTGTTTTGGCTAGAAAAATGAGTCTTAATGTTTTTATCAGATAACTTCTTGCTAAGACTACAAATGAAGAGGTTACTGTGCTTTGAAATAGGCCTGTCTTCTTAAGCTTTAGTTGCCCTAGGTCTTGAGGTAAAATTCATACAAACAGATGGGGGCCAGTACTAAAGCACTGAGGCAAAATGGCCCAAGTAGCACGCTGCTAGCAATCTCATTTGGGGATCTTCCCTTTCAAAGGCAAAAACTATTGAGTGGTAGGATCCACATGGATAGAAAAGCAGGCATCTTTGTGATCAAGAACAAAGAACATCTTAGTGCGTCCCCTGGGACGTGTGCTAAAAAGTGTTTGCGTACCATTGACTCATTGATGGCTCTGAAATCTTGTACTAGGCATGACTCACTTTTCTCATTACTGAAACAAATACTTGACATCCACAAGTTAAGGAAGAAAAAGCTTACTTAGTTTACAGTTTATAAAATTTTCAGTCCATAATTAGCTGTCTCCAAGGTGGGGTGGCATTTCAGACAAGCATTGCAAAAGAGAATAGTTCATGATGGGCAGAGGTAGCAGAGCAAGCAAGGGACAAGTCTCTTTCTATCCCTTATCGTGTATCTAGGTTACCAGAAGTAGGCTGGTGCCAAACTAATCAGCAGACTGATGTAATAGTATCACCCACCCCCTTTTTAAAAAATAATTTGGTTTAGGCTTTATTTTTTGTTTTGTTTTGAAGGTCTAGGTGCTGTTTATTTATTTATTTTTGCGGAACCTGGGATCAAACTCAGGCCCTTGCACTTGCCAGGGAAGCAAGTATTCCGCTGGGCCATCTCCCCAGCCCCTAAAACGAAATTTATTTGGTACAGTGTCTTTTTTTTTTGCAGAACCAGGGATCGAACTCAGGCCCTTGTGCTTGCCAGGAAAGCACTTACTCCACTGAGCCATTTCTCCGGCTATCACCCACCCTTAATCCTAGCACTGCACCATAAATCAATCTCATACTCTAGATTCAGGCATCTCTGTAAAAGTCCCACCTATAACTCCATGAGACTTTGTAGGGACATCTAGACATAAGCCGTAACAGGGTGATACTTTTCTTTTTTGTGGTACCAGGGATTGAACTCAGGACCTTGTGCTTGGCAAGCAAGCACTTATTCTACTGAGCCATCTCCCTGGCCCAGGGTGATTCTTTCTTGCTGGCTTGACTATTGGTAAAATGGGTGGATTATAGAGAGACTGGCACAGCATTAGCAACCTGTAGCCAGAAACTTATCAGTAATGGACATCAACCTCTGTATAGTTTTCTTTTAACGTAATACTAACTTTTGTGAGTGTAGACTAGGGTCCTCCAGTTGAACAACTACTGGGGTGACCTTGACACCCTTCCCCACGGTGCTGTCATACCATGTTTAGGGGTCAGCTCCCAGCAGAGAAATTAGGCCCTTTGGGATCAGGCTGGGTCCCTTGCAGCTAGGGCACAGGTTGCCAGAGTTATGCATGTCAAAGTGGCCTTTTGTAGGAAGAGTATATCTTTTTATTTTTCTTTTTATAAATTATTGGCATGAGTAATCCAGTGTTACCATAAAGCAAGTTGGAAAACAGTCTTCCAAATTTCAGGTTAGAGTAGGGGTAACTCCTTCAAGGCTGATAATAACTTTAGAATGGGATGAAAGCTCACCTCAATAAGAAATTAAAACTGAGTAAGTCATGCCAGTATCACAGAGGCTGGTCTTCTATATCTAGGCTAATTTAAGGCTCTTGCATGGGGATGAGGATGCCCTTGTGTGGGGGCCATGCAGGCCTCTAGGAACTAGGATGTGGTATCCAGGATTTCTCCCTGGCCACCATAGGGATGCATGACTTCATTCCTGAGAATAAGGGCAATCCCTCCTCCAATGTCAAACGTTTTCTTCCCTATTGTGATAGAGTCCACGAGGGTTTGGTGGCTTTGGAGGGAACTGCTTTGCCCAAGTGCCCCAGTCACTTGCACTTGAAGCCCACTATCTTTCTGTCACTGTAGATTCCCCTTAGCACTGGAGACTGGGCTTCTTTCAGCTGTTGGCTGTTGATGTCTGTAGATATCTCCTGGCTGGCTCACCATGTGGTGGATCTGACAGATTCCGGGCTGCGCATGGCAAGCAATGAATTGTAAGTATCTGAGTGGTAAAAGAAACAGCAGCTACATGTATTGAAGATAACTAAAGTTTTAAGCCATGTGTATAACATGAGCAATCAAGAGAGTTAGGCAGGTGGATTCTTGAGAATTTGAGGCCAACAGTGGCTACAGTGAGCTCAGGGCCAGCCTGAACTACATAGCAAGAGCCTGTCTCAAAAACAAAAACAATAAAAGTTGTGCTCACAGCAGGTCTGTGGCAAAAAAGGAACATAACAAAACAAAACAAACCCTAAAATCTGGCACAAACAGAAAAGTGCTGCTGGGATGACAGGAAAATCAAAAGCACACAGCTAAACAGGATTGGATTTTAAAAGATTTGCACCCTAGCCTGGGTGCCTCTCATTAGGTCTCTGGGTAAGACTGACAGGAATGAGTGAGAGTGCTGAGTGATGGCAGGGGCTTCCAACAGACACAGATGTCCCAGAGTTCACTCGAATTAAATTATATATATGACACATGGGAAAAGGTTACTGCAGGTCAGGCCATGAGGCCTAACATGTATGTGCTCTGGTGTGAAGCTTCAGAGACTTCCTAATTTTTTTGACTTGACTTTTTTCAGAACATTGGGCCCTAGGATATTGCCAAGTGGTTTGAGCCGAGTGGCTGCCCAGCCGTAGTTGTGCTACCTGCACTAACAAGGTAGACCATCTTCCGCTCAGCTTGCTGTGGACCATTTGAATTGCCTGCCACCCAGACTTCATTTTGGACCAGCTCACTTTCAACATGCCTACAACAAGCCTGTCAGGTCTGTGATCTTATCTGCCCACCTGCCTGCTGTGACGTTTCACCTCTCTGTGGGCTCTCTGCCTTTGCCTTCAGCCCATTCTCTGAACCCTGAAGTTGCTTTTATCACTGCTTGGCCAAGTCCTCTCTGACTGAGGTAGAACTAGCCTCTCCAGCCACCATTTTGAGTAGAAGTTTGTGTGTGCTTGTCCTGTTTCAGTGTTATTCTGACAGTGCAGGGGAAATAGCTTTGTTATTATTTCTTTTACCACCTACCACATACATTTGCTGCCCCATTTAATCCACTAAACAACCCTAAAGAGGAATATTCTGTCACTTTACAGAAGAGAAGGTTGTCAAAGAACAGCCAGTATGAACCCTGCTTTCCCTGAGCCCTCCCCAACACAAAGCCTATTTGAGAGGTGTATCTCCCTAACTCTGGAGATGGTGGCTCTGTCAGCAGCTTGTGCTAGATAACAGCAGGATTCAAATTCCAGTAACACATGACACCAACCACAGGACTTGGATTCAAAGTTTTAATAATAAATTGTGCCAATAGAAGCTTTTCAAAGGCAATGATATATCAATAAATAATAGTTAAACTGAGTTCCTGAGAAAGAACCTACCACATGGAAGTATGTCAGAGCGCCGTAAATAACATGGCATTACTATAAAATAGCGCAAATACTGTAAGTCACAATACAAGCACAGCAGACTTCAGAATATGTCATTCATACAAATGTAAACCAGTACACAGAATGTTTTCTAGACATCGATAAACTTATAAGTGTTGTTGCCTAGATATATAATAATAATGGATACATTATGCTAAGAACTTCAAGGAAAATATGTGGACTAATATAATAAAAAATGGGACGTATCAGATCTTTTAAAGAACAAAAAAGAACTGAATTTTTACTCAAATACAGAAAATCACTTTAAATAGAAACCACACTAATCTGAAATAAGAAATATTTTGTGTGTTTATCTATATAGTCATATATACACCTATATGTCTAGGAAAATATGTATGGCTTGTTTTTATTCTAATGTCACTTTGAAGAATCTTTACTTTTTAAATTTTTTTTTTTACAAAAGTTAGAAAAACCTGGTATTGTTTAAACCAAGTTGAAAATTGACACTTCAAAGCATATTTAAAATAAAGCAAAAGAACCACAAGTTTATTTAAATCGGTGTGGCAACCTCTTAGCTGCCTAAAACAACAGAAGGAATAATGTTTATGTAATCTTTCAGTGTGGGCAGTCAGTCAGTAAAAAATTAAGTAGTAGGGTCCTAGCTATCGAATTCCACATAACAGCTACATCAAGAATGAGAGCATAGACTGACTAGAGAAATGGACATAGGTCCACGATTAACTTAAATGTTTTGGCATAGCTGAATTAATCCCTTTTAATGCACAAAGTTTGCTGTATGAAAACGTTTACATTTATCCCCCAAAGAATTCAATCATACCAATACGCAAAAAACGCGTGCACACATGCACATACAATCACTTCTCATTTACACAACTGCATTTCTTTAACAAAACAGCAAGGGATACAATTATAGCAAAGACGCCACCCACACGATACATAATAAGCACGCTGTCTAGAATACCTCATTTAAAAACACTCAGTAAAAACATATTCACAGGACCTGCTGTGAATGGCAAGATATGGTAACTTTATAATAGAAAAATCCTGCTCATGCAGTACAGTACTTACCACACACCAGACATCTGAAACCACACTCACATCATTACTCTGCTCACACTGTGTTATAGTACTATAGTATGCAAAAAACAACAACAAAAAAGCAGCTTTTAACATTATGTCACAAGTTTGAAATGTGGGGAAAAATACAAAACAAAAACCATTGTTTGGATAAAATGGTCTCTGTGACATCTCAGCAGAGCAACGTCTTTTTCTAACATTATTGCACAGAGATTTCTTATCATCACATGTTCTTCAGTTCTTCTGTCTTCTCCTAAATGTGAGTAAGTGCTATGGATAAGGTACAAATGTAGAAAACAACAGCAGCATGATTTGTCAAAGTTAATCCCTATAATTTAGTAAGAAAAAAATGGTTATCAACAAAATAAGTGCTTTCTAAACTGTTCTAAATTTTTAAAAATATCGTTTTAATGCAGTAAAGGTCCCCAAAAGCCAATTCAAAGCCATGTTGACTCCTCCCTGCCACCCATTGGCCAGAACCTAGAAATGAAGGTCTGCCAGACTTCCATCCTTTCTATAAAAAAGTTTCTTGTTCATCTGGGGTTTTCTTGAAGAGCAAAATTTCAGTGAAGTACTCAGCAGCCCAGCTGAAAACAAGGCTGTTCCAGGCTTTCCGCCAGCTGCGTGGGAGGCAGCAGAGCTGCTGCCCTCCCAAGATGCAGCTGTGGGTGTGTGGGTGTAACTACACGTATACCGGCTGGCAGCCTTCAGTCTGATCCATCAGATCAGGACTTTCAAGATCTGAGCCCTCAGAGTGTGAAGTCTCTGCTCCTGAAGGCTTCGGGCACCTGAAGGGGTAGCCATTGTCATCAAAGAACCTCCGGAATGTGAACTCATAGAATGCGTGTTCGGGGTGCTTGTTACTGGGGGAGGCGAGTGTGTCCCAGGCCTTGGTGCTGCCTTCACTGCTCTCATTCCACGGGCTCTCTTCATCCACGGGATCAAAGTTTGACGTGTCCATGGGGTGGCTGATGGTGGGGACGTAGGGGGCTGGCTGCTTCCGGATGTCACTGGAGAAGTCAATCGTGCTGAAGAACGGGTGGGCTTTCAGGTCGTCGGCCCCATCCCTCCCCAGGCGGCAGTCAGCAGAGCAGCACAGTTTGGTGATGAGGTCCCTGGCCTCGGGGCTCAGCTTGACCTGGGCGGGAATGTGGAGTGTGCTCTCCCAGTTTATCACCTGCAGACAACAGAACCAAGGTTTTAAGAACCATCTCTTTTTGAGTGGGACAAGCTGGGGGCACTCTAGGGTAATATACAATGTCATGATGAGGGACAGAACAGGGCACCCAAAGAGCGGCTGCTGATCTGAGAAGTTGTAAAGTCAGTGAGCTCTTAGGAGGGAGCTCCCAGCCCAAGGAACAGGATGATGACACCCAAATGCAAACAAGAGTGTTATTTTATCAAAAATTCTGTTTAGCCAAGAGTTCTGTGCATTCTACAGAGATGAAGCAAATGACCAATGGCACTGGATTTCTGTTGAATCATCATGGCACTCATTCAATACTTATTTCAGCCAAGAGATGATCAGTGGGGGTTTTGTAGGGGAAAATGACAACCTCACAGAGGAGGAGCAGGATGAAGGATCCTTAGCCCTGCCTTCTATTTGTGATGCTCACACAAATAAACCCACCCCTCGGATGTTAATTAAGCACATAGGTCACACACCATGTCCATTGTAAAGCAAATACTAGAGCCACAGCTGCATGATTCACACTTGGTACCAAGTGGATTGAGGCTAGTGTTAACTGCCACCACTGAGAGTGATAGGACGTGGGTGTGGTGTGCAGGCAGGTGAGATTTTTAGTAGAGCCCAAGCCAAGAAATGCATAGGAAAAAACAAGGTCAAATCTTCATGATGTTAGAATTTTTTTTGGCAGGACTGGGGATTGAACTCAGGCCCTTGCGCTTGCCAGGGAAGTGATTATTCTAGTAAGCCATCTCCCTGGCCCCCTATATGACATTAGACTTGGCAATGATTTCTTGGATATAACTCCAAAACACCAGCAATAAAAGATGTGAAGTCTGTGAAAATGAAAAACTCAGGTGCCCCAGAGGACATTGCTGACTGAGTGAAGAGGCACCCCCAAGGTTGTATCTGTAAAGCATGTATTTAAAAAGGAGTTACTACTCAGAATAAAGAACTCTTAGAACTCAATGCAAATAAATTTTTTTCTTTAAAAAAGGGAAAAGGGCTTGAATAGGTGATTCTCCAAAGTTATACAAATAGCTATAAACACATGAAAATACACCTAAGAGGGCTGGCCAGATAGCTCAGTGACGAAAGCGCCTGTTTAGGCAGAGCACAGCAGCCAGGGTTCAATCCCAGGCGTGCTGGGTCAGCCCCGCCCGAGGCATGCTGCAATGCAATTACAACTGGGTGTGGTAGCGTGTGCCTGTGATCCCAGCACTTGGGAGGCTGAAAAACAGGAGCATCACTACGAGTTCAATCTATGTAATGAGACCCTGTAGACACTGTACTAAATACATAAAAAAAAAAGAAAAAGAAAATACACTTAATACCACTAACTAATTGGGAAATACAGATGAAAATTACAATGAGCTGCCACCTCATATCTACTAGAATGGCTTTTATTAAGGAAGAGAAAGAAAAAGAAAAGGGGGAGAAGGAAACATGCATTGGTGAGAACATAATACAACTATTCTTGACAGGTGGCAGTTTCTCTACACATTACATATAAATGATGGTATGACCCAACTGTTCCACTTTGGGGTATGTATCCAAAAAAACTGAAAGCAGGTGCTTGCACATGGTCATAGCAGTATTATTCATACCAGCCAAGAAGTAGAATCAATGTAGATGCTCACCAGGCATGAGTGGATTTTTAAAGAACATGTTCTCTGAATACAAATGACCATACTGTGAAACATGCTACAACACAGACACACCTTAAGGGTATTATGCTGAGTGCAATAAAGCAGCCACAGAAAGAACAATAATGTACAATTTCACTTTACTTTGGCTAACGTAGCCTAGTTCATAGACAGTTCAAATGGCGTATTTTACATTATGTATAACTTACCACAGAAAAAGAATTAGAGGTGAGTTCAACAATTCAACTATAATGCAAAACATGCTAAATTCCAATTGTACTGTTTGTAGAGTGAAACTAAACTTTAACTTTAGGCTTTTTCAAATTAAAGGGTTATTAATTCAGACTCTATCATGGACAGGAAAACTTCCTAGCATTGTGCAGCAGTGGGTGAGGATGTTAGGTTTCAATTCAGACTTTACCAATACACTTCAAGGGGCCAGAGAGATGGCTCAGTAGAATAAGTGCTTGCCTGGCAAGCGCAAGGGTCTGAGTTCAATCCCCGGTTCCGCCAAAAAAAAAAAAAAATAATAATAATAATAATACACTTCAGAAAACACTGTGCTAAAATCAAATTATTTAGCACACAATTAGCTGACTGGTTTTATGACTACACAACCAACCTGATACCTGACTGATCGTGTGCAAACAGTAGTAATGTCACACCACACAAGTGAGGGTTTTGTGGCAGGTTAATAAAGCTCTGGTCCTTCCCACAGCTGGCCCAAGTGGCAGCTGCTTGGCACTGTGTCCATTGCTTTTCACTGTGCAGAGTCCTGCCAGCAAACAAGCAGCAGATCACCAACAGTTTAAATAAAATTTCAGGCACCAAATATTAGGTCCAACTTTGCGGCTTTTGATTTACCAAAGGAAAAATTCTAAAACTGGATACTAGTCATTTCAAAAGACAGATTTGCTTTTTAAAAATCTTGTAATGTATAGCTGTCATTCCCGTCATATTCAAAGGAGGTCAAGTGCCGACCAAAGAGCACAGGTGCGTAGGATGCAGCCCTCTTCTGCAAGTGTGCTTGCTGCCTGCTTACCTTTAGCTGGGTTTCTGTTGGAGTAGGAGCCAAAAAGGGCGGCTGCCCCACCAACATCTCGAAGAGAATCACGCCAACACTCCACCAGTCACAGAGCTGGGTGTACCCTGAAAGAGAGGGTTTGCTCAGTCCCAGGGGAGGCAGGTGTGGAAGACCCCAGACAGACTGTACTCGTGCTCCCAGAGGGCTCAAGAACCACAGAAATGCGTGAGGGTGAAAGGCCTGGAGGGGCTACAGGGGGCCATCTGCACTCATGAAGGATGTGGCTGCTTTTATTTTACTATTTTCAATCACTAGTCTGTGATAAACCCAGAATATTTTCATAAGAAACATTCTTATAATTTAGAGTACAGCTATTGTTAATAACCAACCAGAACTGATCACACAGACAAAATAACACAAACCCCAAACCACAAAGTATCATGCTGATAGAGGCCTGGTGAGGCCTACGAAGGACTCCTGAGATGTGCCTGGAAGAAGACAAAGAATGTGAGGATGCAATGGAGGCAGCCACTGCGGCAAAGACTGGACCAGCAGCCCAGCTGAACTCTCTGTTAGAGCCCCTGGCTGGGGAAGTCATTGACAAGCCAAGGACGCTAGGGGGCAGGTTCATGTGGTTCCCCAGCTGTGTCAGTTACTCTAGGCTCATCTTAATGTCACCCAACCCTTGTTAAGTGGGACGTGGGCTGTGAGGGGTCAGCCCATGAACTGACCTGCTGGGCACCTCTATGCCCTCTGCTTTCCCATTCTATTCTCTTGGCATGGCAGGATGGCCCCGAACTGTGCAGGGCAGGGCATGCAAGGCCTTCCCTGGGCACCAGGCACTAGTGCTACACACATGATACTGAGTAATTCAGGGACCTGCCTAGGGCCACCACAACTAACAGTGAAAATCTTACTTGGACTAGGCCTGGCTGGCTCCAAAAACTTTAGACATGCAAGTGAAGAGGGTACATGTGTCCAGATGTATTGCACAGGACTGGATCCACAGTCTACTACTGCAGCAGGTCATGCAGGGGCCTTGGAGGATCTTGCTCGTTCTGAACCATGTGCTATATTAGACAGAACAAAGCACCCAACTGGCAGACACACTTTACTAAACACTGATGACCTTATGCCTGGTATGGTCTGCAAACCTTATTTCCCAGGAGTCTAGGAAATAGCAGGAGAACTGGAGACAAACATTTGTATGCTAGACCTGGTGTAACTTAGTGGGAGGTAAGTTTACTAGGGGTGTTGCTTAGGGAAAATGAGCACAGCCAGCCTTGTGATCCTGGCATTTCCTCACATGACTTTGTCAAAGGCAGTTTCAAAACTACCCCCTTGAGGCCAAGGTAGCAGCTCGTGTCTCATACAGCCCAGCCAGAGGAGTGGATGTACACTGGCCTAATGGTGCACATAGCAAAGGTGCTTCCTCACTAGAGCTGGAGGCTTGCTTGCTCATGCGACTCTGTAGCTCTGTTTTCCTCAGATACAAAAATGTGATGGGGGTATTTTGGCCTCTCATAAAGCCAGAGCTGTGGAGACTCCCAGGCATCCCACCACCAGCTGCAGCTGGAGCACTCAGACAGATTACCTTTGCGCAGGAGCACCTCGGGGGCGATGTAATTTGGAGTCCCAACCAGGGAGTGAGCCAGGCACCTCTGGTGCTGCTTCCGGGCTCTCTGCTCCAGGGTCTTCAGCCTGTCCCCACAGCGACAGTTAGACACATCATCCCAGAGGTCACCGGGCTCCATGCTGTCCTGTCTGACGTGGTTCCCTTCACCTGGAAAATGGGGATGGTGAGAGAACAAAACAGAAAGTGTATTTCACTACTCAGCAATATAAAAAATCCACAGCTTAAGACAGAAGCAACTCCAACTGGCTGCTGGCATACAGGACATCTGCTCATGGGGCCAGCTGTTGGTCCTGGGTCCTGAGACATACACTGTACAGTGATGGCTGGCATCATGGCAGAGGTGCAGGCATAGTGACAGCAAACTGCACAGTGTGAGCTGCCAGGGGACACCTTAGCCAGACATGCTGGATGACCTTGGGGACATCACTCTTAGCACTTCTAAGGACAGTGGCAAAAACATCTATGGTAAGGATTAAAAAAAAAAAAAACCACAAGAACATTTTAAAAATATGAACAGAAGTAACTTCAATTCCAGAAAATATAAACAACATAGGCTAGTGTTCAGTTTATGAAAAAAACCCAAAAAACAAAGAACTGAGCTGCAGTGCTGAAATTGCTATTTCAGGTCTTCCAGCCCTAAGTAAGATAATTACTGGCTGTTTTTCACCTTTCCAAACAGCAGAACCACAGAAAACGGAGTTATACTATATAAAAGACTTTGGCTAACGTTGAGAGAAGACTCTTTGAGAGGCTCTGAGACTTATTTTCTGAGCTAGAGACTATAAGCCAGGTTAGCCCTCAACATCTGGACTCAAGCTGATTGTCTCTTAAGTAGCTGGGACTATAGGGAAGACCTCCATGTGGATCAGTAGGGTTATCCCCCCTCTCTCCTGGCCCCATGTAGTCCGTAAGAAAATACAGGTGCATGCCACTACTCTCAGACTTGACACTTTAATTTCTGTGACTTATTTTACTAGGGCAGAACAATGATTTTTCCACAAAGGGGTGTGAAGTGTAATAAAATTTAAGTCCACTAACTTAAAAAAAAATCTGATACTTATCACTGTCTCCCTTCAGGGAGGCAAGGTTTTCACATCAAAGTATACAATACAGGAGTGGTGGATGACTATACTAAGTAGGTGCTACCAGGATGGGGAACAACTGCCTTGTATGGTTGGGCTATGTCCAGAGGTGGAACATGGTGTGCCCAAGATAATACCTTTCTGGTAGTATTTGGAATTGTGAGTCCATCTGAATCCAGTGCAGAGGCCAAAATCTGTCAGTTTGATGTGACCATCCAGATCTATCAAAATGTTGTCAGGCTTGATGTCTCGGTGGATGAAACCCATCTTGTGGACACTCTCAATTGCCAAAGTCAGCTCTGCGATATAGAACCGGGCCAAGTGCTCAGGAAAGACCTCCATGCGGATCAGCAGGCTCATCATGTCCCCTCCAGGGATGTAGTCCATCACAAAATACAGGCTGTCTTTGTCTTGGAATGAGTAGTACAGTTTGACTACCCACTCGTTGTCTGCCTCAGCCAGGATGTCCCTCTCGGCCTTGACGTGGGCCACCTGGTTCCGGTTCAGCACATCTTTCTTCCTCAGGGTCTTCATGGCATATAGGGCATGCGTGTCTACCTTACAGGCCAAGCAGACTTCTCCAAAGGCACCAATCCCCAGGGTTTTGATTTTCACGAACATGGACTTGTCCATCTTGGCCCTCTTGAGCCTGTTGTAATTGGACTCCTTCTGGTAGAGGATTTTCCTCATCTGCTCCTGCTCAGCCTCACAGAGTCCCGCCTGCAGACAAGGGAAACCAAAGAGGTCACCAGAGGGTTCCCAGAGCCACGCAGGATGGTGCAGGACTCTGAACAGGGTACAACAGAAGGCTTTATTATACTACATGCAAAATAATAATCACTTGTGGTCTTTTATATCTACATACCGATATAAGTTGGGAATCGAAAGGTCAGACAACATAGAGCTTTTTCTCAAGGTGACAACAGGTTCTAAAAATTAAACATCTATTAATAAAAATCTACAGGATGGGGACCACAACATTTTGGAACTCCTAGAGAAAGTTCCAAAATGTGGTGGGGAACTACCCTCTTGGGCCCCCCTCCTGTCCCTCTCTTGGACAGGAGCTTTCTTTCTCTCAATAAATCTATTCTGCTCATAACCTCTGTTTGTTCCTAAAACTCATTCTTCGGTTTTAGAGAACATTAACTCGTACAGGTCAGGTCCAGAGATCGTTTTTCCCTATGTCGTTTGGAAGTTCAGCTTATCGTTTGGAGGTCACCCACCTGAGATCAGTTTTTCTCCCTGTATCATTTTGGAGGTTCCTCCGAGATCATTGGATGGAGGTATGAGTTTGCCTTTCTTTCATAAATTCTAAACTGGGACTTGCTTAGGTAACAAACCTGTTATGTCTTTACCCATGCTTTGACCATAGTTTTGTCCTACCTCTTGTCCACCTAAGCAAGTTCTCATGTCTTTACCACTTTAGACCCGCCTCACCACATGGTTTCCCTCTATAAAAGTCCCTGGAAGAGACAACTTCTGGGGGAACTACCCTTTCCCACCCTCCCCTCTTGGACAGGAGCTTTCTTTCTTTCAATAAATCTATTCTGCTCATAAAAAAAAAAAAAAAATGTTGTGGTCCCTATCCTCTTGATTTAAACAGAGGTTTAATTTTTAGTAGCTCAAGGAAAATTTAAAAAATGGAAAACAAATCAAAGAATTATGGACATAAGGGCATAGGGATAAAAATTTGATTTGTAGAATTTAGAAAGACTGGCTGGATGTGATTTAAATTTACTGAATAAAAGACTAGCCTTTTCTTTAAAAACCCAATTATCAAATTTCAAAACCTCAAATTCTGTGTCTGCCTTTTTAAAATACATATTCTATTATTGATAAGTAAACCTTAATGAAATTTGTTAAAGATCAATGATACACTATAAAAAGCAACTTGCTAACCATGTGCTGGACACGTTACACACCACTATCAGGCTCTGCTAGGATGGAGGGGGGTCACCTCACTGTGACTTCTCAGTGCTGGGTGCCTCCCTGGCCTGTGTCTGAGAGCCAGTCTGTGATAGAGGTGTGTATGGTGCAAACAACACAGTTGTCCCACAAGCTTCCTATCAACCCCCCTGGGGGGGGGGGCAGCACAGAGAAAGGACCTTGGCCATTTCCTGCTCCAGCTGCAGCCTCCGGTGGACCTTCTGCTGGTAGGTTTTGATGACGTTTTCCACGTGTTGCTCCATGAAGAATTTGAAGGCATACGGAGAGTAGCTCTTGATGCGAGACTCTCTTTTCTCCTCGTCCCTATTGTTCCTGCGTTCAGGTACTGGTGAGGTTTGGATTTGCTTCTTGCTGGCCTTGTCACCCTTGTCCCCTTTGCGGCTCCTCTCCGCTACTGCAGAGGAAGGCTCAGCAGGGGGTCCGCGCAGGCTCTGCTCCACGCTGGCGCACAGGCTGTCCAGGTCGAGCTGCTCAGACTTGCTGTGCAGCAGCAGATGCTTCGGGTAGGGAGGTGGTGGGCATCGGTCCCGCGGGAAGGCTCCGGCCAGGCTGTGCGTGGTGTCCTCCTCTGCGGCTGGGCTCTCAGCGGTGGGCGCAGGCACCCAGGCGGGATGCGAGGGCCCCACGGCTGTCTGTGGCTCGGGCCGCAGCACGCGCACGCTCTTTACCGGGTGGAGGATGTGCGCGGCAGTGACAGCAGTGACGGTGTTGGGCGCGGGCAATGCAGGCTCAGCCTGTGGGCCGCTGAAGGAGTGGGTCCTGCTGGGTGTTGGGCCGCCGGACCTGAAGGCGAGCGTGCGGGGCTCGGGGCCCGCAGTGCGCAGCGAGTCGCGACGGGTGGGCGCAGCTGCCCAGGGCTCATACAGCTCACCATGCAGGCCACGCGGGGGCGCTGGCGGGCCAGGTGGGGGATCCGCGGGGAAGAGCGAGCTGCGGGGTCCCACGGCATGCAGGGGGAGCCCTGGGGGCTTGTGCAGTGGCGGGTACAGCCCCGCGGGGCCTGGGGTGCCGAGGCCTGAAGCTGGCGGGGCCCCCGGCGCCTGGAAGGACGGGCTCCGCTGTACACTGTAGCCCCGTGTCTCCCCTGGCCCAGGGGGGCGTATGCGGCTGTAATGGGCACTATAGGCCTGTGGTGCGCCGAGCTGGGTCCCCGTGAAAAGGAAGCCCGCATAGGGCCTCGGCCCCTCCTCCAACACCACTGTACTGTCTGAGCAGAAGCCCGCACCGTCATAGCCCGTGCTGGGCAGCGGAGGAAAAGGCGGGAAGCCTTCGCGCGCACCCTCGAAGCTGGGCCTCCGCGTCACTGCGACTGGAGTGGGCATGAGGCCCTTGCCTGCAGCAAAGACAGGAAGACAATCAGCCTGGCACCCTTTGGGTCCTTCCACACTAGCTGTCCCCTCTAGCAATGTCCAAGGAAGGGGCTGAGCACAAGGCATAAAAGGGAGGGCCCCGAAGGTGTATGTCTGCTTGGGGCCCACTCACCCTAAAGTGGCAGAAGGGAGAGGTGCAGGCCAGAAAGGGGCAGTACCCGGTGTCCTCACGTCCCAAAAGTCACACATAGGTTCTGCCTCCCCGTGCTGAGGAGCCATCCAGGCAGCACCTCTTTTCTACCTGATGAACCCAAGTCATCTGGACAACTGAACTCACTATTTCCAAAATCTAGTAAGGGCAGGATCACAGCCATTGTTCAAATGCCCACTTGGCTTCCACGTATTTTCCAAAACAAAGACTTTCTGGGGGTTTTATCTTTATTGAAACCAAACAACATTCATACAACAACAAAACCCACATAAACCCCTTCCTTCAAATATCCAGATGGATTTCTGTAGCTGCCTCTTGATTCCTGATTTTTCCACGTCTAAAGTTTCTCATCATTTAAAATAGATGCCTAGGAGGGATGGCCAAGGCGCCTTTCATTTCCGCACTCCAACCCTCTGCTTGCTTTGGCAGGGGCTGCAGTCTGGAGGCTCCACCTTGCCACCATGGCTACACCCCTGCCCCCAACACCTGGCAAAGCAAGACCCAGCAGCCATGGCTTGGAGCACAGAGCATACCAAAGGCAACTTGGCTTTCACTTAAGACACAGGCGGCCAAATGGGGAGGGGGTGAAGGAAATCCTTCTCTCAAAAAGGAAAGGGAAATGTGTGTCCCCTTGAACATCAGAGACATAAATCACAAAAGCCTATGAAATTTTCTCATGTATAACAGCAAATTTTATCATGTATCATGGATTTTATCTCTGCCCTTTCATAAAATGAGGAAACTACTTTTGCAAATTATAATAAATCCTTTAATCACACCTCAGGGACCTCAAGAACCTGAAATACAACTCACCCTTTTAAACCTGGAAAGGACCACTACACACTACATCCCTAGTCAGTGAGGCACTGGGTGACTGACTGTCCCTTTCAGGTGACCCTGTGGGGAGCCCAGCATACTGCCTATTGTTGGCCCTAGT
>PVKA01039974.1:0-19060 GCA_004027165.1 Ctenomys sociabilis
CAGTCATCGCAGGTCGCCTGGGGGAGGAGTGGGGACTGACAAAGACATGGAACAGGGACGCGAGAAATGGAGACAAGACAGGATTCTGATCAAGTCTCGTTTATTCAAGGAAGTGAGATAGCTTATATAGCAGAGGGGAGGGAAGTCAACGTCATCAATGAGGTAGATACATTAGGGTAATGTTATAGGCTAATAACATCCATGTGATCAACCAAAGGAGCTTGTCACAGGAAGTCTAATTAAAAGAACAAAGGCAGGAAGCCATAATGCAGCAATTAACAGGAAGTGTCCATAAAAGGAATGTAAAGGAAGGCTTCCGGATTATAGTGTCTCCCACAGTGCTCTGCCTTCCTTGATGCTCATCTCCCCTCTTCTCACACCCTCGGCACTTGGAACTGTTGGTGTGGTTTTTGGTACTAGGCTCTCTTTGTTCCCCAGATGATCTTGGGTGAGTCTGGTTCGTTTTTTTTTTTTTAATTTAATTGGGAAGAAAATACAATGAGACAGTTTCAAAACAGGTTAGTAGGACAGTTACAATAATTAATAAATTGCATATTTTTGTTTTCATAGGAGTTATTCATAGTGCAAGATGCAGACATGATATCCTGTCCAAACACTGTTCATACAAATCTTCCTTGTCATTGATTTAAGAGAAAGTAGCAGTATATATATATCCTAAGTCACTAAAAAATGGTCCTGCATATTTAAAAAATTATTTATTCATTTATTTTTGCAGAATTAGGGATTGAACTCAAGCCCTTGCAGTTTTCAGGCAAGTGCTTATTCTACTGAGCCATCTCCCTTGCCCCTGGTCCTTCATTTATATCCCCCATTTTTGTTTAATTTTGTCAGAGATGGGTATTCCATTGCCATTAAAATATTATAGGTACATGAATTCAGCAAAATTATTCAACATAGTCCAGTAGTCCATAATAGCAGTGGGTTATCCATAGGACTTCTCACAGTGAGGTTGAACTCAATGGCCTATCTTATATGGTAATGACACCATTAAGCTTCTCTTCTGGAGGGTTAACAACTTAAGTTTACAGAACAAAATTTAGAGAAAAAGAAGGGCTACAAGAATAGCCAACATTTTGGCCATAGGCATCCGAGGTCAGTGGGGACTCAGGACATAAGAGAACCTAAACTGTAATATCCTGTAACTCAGTGGTGTCCCAAATTTCCTGATCATGGAGCTTATGGGACCACAGAGGAAAGTGATCGATGATGTAGAGTGTGCCTAAGGAGAGTCACATGGAGAGAAAACTTTCTCTCAGGCTTTCACAGAGAGCAAGTTGGTCAAGCAATGGCCATGACTCTTCCATATGACTGATACTGGCAAACTGTGGTATGGGGTTTCAAGGTAAATCCTGAGGGGATTTCACTGACCTTGTCAGATGCAAAAGTTACATTTCTTGTTATATAGGTCTTGCTTTATCTTGGTCTTAACCATCCAGCAGAAAAGTATAAAAATGAAGTATAATAAGTAAAGCCATGAGTCTGATTCTGGAGATGCTTGGGATAATTCCTGGAGGTCTCTGGCCCTTCGCCTTGTACAGCTCACTTTGTTTTCTTCATCTCCACTGTTGGTATTACATCAGTATCTGCATCCGGGTTTTCCTTCTCAGTCACATGAGTTTGGATAAGACATTTCTCCTGTGGTCTTCTGTTTTCTGCGTTTATTTCAACTGAGGAGCCTCTTGATTTCTCCTCCTTTATTCCAGAACTGGCTTCACGCAAGCTGCATTTTGTTACTTCTTCCTCACCATCTGCTTGATTTGATTGGTGTTTCTAAAATCCACTGAGGGGCTGGGAAGGTAGTTTAGCAGATTATAGCACCTGTGTAGGCAGGGGCAGGGGCCTGGGGTTCAATCCCAGATATACTGTGATGGCCCCACCCCTGGGACCTCCTGAGGGGGCAAATGAGACTGGGTGCATTGGCGCAGGCCTTTAATCCTTGGGCTTGGGAGACTGAAAAACAGGAAGAATCACTAGAACTCTGATCTGTGTAGTGAGACCCTGCAGACCCTGTACTAAATACATTTTTTTAAAAAGTCTCCTGAGACTGTTCTTGGTTACATCCAAACGCACTGCTAGTGCAGCAGCCTGTCTTTCTCTTTCTTTTCCAGCTCTTTCTTGCAGTTTATTTTAAATTAACGTGTGTCACAAATGCCTCTTTATCATCAAATACTTTTCCCCCATTTCTTGTTCTCTCTGTATTTTCTTTTTAGTTGTTTTTTCCTGTTCCTTTTTTCTGATCTCACTTACTTTTAGTAACCCATTAGGCTTTCGATCTGTTTCCAAAAGTAATTTGGGATTCCATCCCTTCCTTCTTTTTTCTGCCATCTCCTCATAAGTGGAATCTTATGAGGACTCTTCTGCGAGGGCCTTCAGCATCTCCAGCTTGGTCTGTTTCGTGGCCCGCTTCTTTGCGCTTCCCTCTGAAGACTTTCACTCATGGAGGTTGCCAGCCCAGAATCACCATCTTGCTCCCATGTGCACTGAATACGGACCACCAATGATTTTTATGATGTAGAAAGGATGCTTAAGCAATTTCAAGGAAAAGCATATTTTTTCATTCATTGTATTTTGCAGTATAGAGTCTCAGTATAGGCCACTGTGTCTGACTTGTCTGAAATTCCTTGGCGTAATAAACACGTATTCACACAGACACACTTTTTTTCAGTTAAACACGTGAGTCCAGAGGCGACTTGCACAAGACGGTGGAAGCAAGATAATTCAGGCACTAAGAGTGTCACAGGCTGAGTGGTATTGCATTTCAAGGCCCACTTTCTCCCCAGCATGTGGGCTCAAGATCATCTCTGTAGCATTTCTAACTCTGAGGTTAGAAATTCTTTCTACATTTTTTAAATAGATTTTAAAAATATTTTATTCATTTGTTTATTTGGTGCAGTGTTTCTGTACACAGCTCAGACTCATAATGATCCTCCTTGTCACAGTCTTTGCAGTGCTGGAAATACAGGTGTACGCCACCATACCTGGGTTCGGTGACCAGCTCTTCACAGGGCCAGCCCACCTTGTGGTACCAGGGATTGAACCCAGGTCCTTGCACATGCCAGATGAGCCTCACACTACTGAGCTATCTCCTTAGCCCAAGAAATAAAGACCTTTCCTTTCATCTTGGATGATAGAAAGTGAGTTTCAGATTTTTAGTAGGTCACTAGTGCAAATGGGACATAAACAATTACAGATCCAGCTAGCCCCTGGCGCCTAGTGCAAAGGAGGGATGAGGTGGGTCAATGCAGGACAAGTGGATATTGTGTCCCTAGAGGTGGGGTCTGGCCCTGTCTGTCGCTAGATAGTGGTGTAGCAGCAGACAGTGAGTGCATGGCAAGGGGATCATCCTCCTCTGGGACAGAGGCTAGGAGTCCCTGTGGTGACGTTTCAGAGAGGTCTTTCCCCTTTCAAAGGAGGACACACTCAGGAGACCCCCATGTATACTTTCAGAATTAAAGGGGATGGGCTCAGCCTGCATGCAACCAAGAGTCAAAAAAGGAAATCAAAAAGGTCAGGGTGGCCGGGTTTGCCTATAACCATAATCCCAATTTGCACAGTTGTCTGATGGTCTTCACTCTTTTCACCTGGCCACCCAGCACCAAAAGATGGCCACTGCCCTTCACACAATGTTGTCCACCTCCTTGGCTTTACCTCACCCCATAAACATTTTTGAATCTGTTGCAATTATTATTATTTTTTACT
This sequence comes from Ctenomys sociabilis, assembly GCA_004027165.1. Classification (NCBI taxonomy): domain Eukaryota; kingdom Metazoa; phylum Chordata; class Mammalia; order Rodentia; family Ctenomyidae; genus Ctenomys; species Ctenomys sociabilis. The sequence goes on from PVKA01039974.1 coordinate 3,721, forward strand.
TATTTTTATTTTTTAGTTTCAGAGCTGATTAAAAGGACAGTTTCAAAAATTAATACATTGTACATTGTTATTTCTTAGTGGTTATCCATGGTACAAGAAGCAGACAGAATATCCTGTCCAAGCCGGGCTTGGTGGCGCAGACCTATAATCCCAGCACTCGGAAGGCTGAGGGAGGAGGATTGTTGTGAGTTCGAGACCAGCCTGAGCTACAGAGTGAGCTTAAGGCCAGCCTGAACTGCATAGTGAGACCATGTGTCAAAAAGACAAAAAAATTAAAATAAAAACAGAATATCCTGTCCAAACACTATTGGTACAAATCTTCTCATTGAGTTAAGTGATAGTAGCTGTATATCCTAACTATTTTGTATATACAAATACAAAATGGTCCTTCCTTTGTAGCCCCTTTTTTGTTTAGTTCTGTCAGAGACAGGTATTCCATAGGCATCTACATACTATAGGTGCATGAATTCAGCAAAGCAATCCAACACAGTCCAGCAGTCCACAGTAGTAGTGGATTATCCACAGAAGTTGTTGACTTGAGCCCCTCACAGCTCAGCATATCAATATGGCTTTACTTTATTTTTTTTTTTTTTTTGTCTTTTTGAGACAGGGTCTCACTATGCAGTTCAGGCTGGCCTTAAGCTCACTTTGTAGCTCAGGCTGGTCTCAAACTCACAACAATCCTCCTGCCTCAGCCTCCCGAGTGCTGGGATTACAGGCGTGCACCACCACGCCCGGCTATGGCTTTACTTTATATATGCTGCTTTTATACTTTTCTGCTGGATGGTTAAGACCAAGATAAAGCAAGACCTATATAACAAGAAATGTAACTTTTGTAGCTGAGAAGGTCAGTCAAGTCCCCTCAGGGTTTACCTGTAACCCTGTACGGTGCTTTGTAGATCCTTTGTCAGTGTCAGCCATGTGGATGAGTCAAGGCTATTTCTTGACCAATTTGCTCTTTGTGAAAGCCTGAGGGAAAGTTTTCTCTCCATGTGACTCTCCTTAGGCACACTATACATCATTAATCACATTCCTGTGTAGCTCCATAGTCTCCTTGATCAGAAAATTTGGGGCACAACTGAGTTATATGATGTTTCAGTAAGGTTCTTGTATGTCCTGAGTCTTCACTGACCTTGAAAGGCTAGGGTCAAGATGTTGGCTGACCTGGTAGCCCTTCTTTTTCTCCAATGTTTGATCTGCAAATTTATGTTGATAACCCTCCAGAAGACAAGCTTATTATTACCCTGCAACCTATGCAGTTCGGTTTACCCTCATTGTCTAGATATCAGATATTGTAGGCATAACATGGAACAGGTATTTTCCATCAAGTATTGAGATATTAAACTTTGAGACCTTACAGAATATGAAGAAATTTTTTTAAATAGGAACGAACACTTACATATATTTACACAGATATTTAGATATCTATCCATATACAGCATTGTAGCAGGACTGTTCTGTGACATTTTTTTTCTTGTGTCTTATTTTTCACTTATTACCCTTTATTTAAAAAAAAAACTTTTATTTGAAGACAGTATAGTAATATCTGATATGTCATGACAAGAAATACATATTTAGAAGGCCAGAATGACAGGCATTCTAAGCGTGGCCCTTTTATTATACATTGCTATCTTCAGTGCAGTTGTTTGGTTCACAGCTATCAGCATATATAGTTAGTCAGGGTGAAAATGAAAATCCTACCAATTAACTGCTAGTTTCAGCAACCTGCTGATATTTCTCAGGATCACTGCCTTACCCATCTAGTGAGTATAAATGTATGGCTTTGCTCCTGTCATGTTTCCCATCTTTTCTCCTTGCCCTCTCCTCATTGTCCAATCCCAAGTTCTCACTTTCCTTTTAATTGTGTTATACCTTTCTATTTGTAATTCTTCTTTTGAATACTTATACTAGGGGGGCTATACAATATTTGCACATGTGGGTCTGGTTTATTTCACTTATAAGTATATCCTGAAGTGGCATCCACTTAAATAGGAAGGTTTCAAGTGTATCATTCTTTATAGCCAAGTAATACTCCATTGTATAGAAACACATCTTTTTCAACCATTCCTCATGTGATGGGCATCTTGGTTGTTTCCAAGATTTGGCTCTCACAGATTTGCTGCTATAAACATAGGTACACATATATCCCTGTGGTGGTTGATACATTGTGTCAACTTGGCCAGATGACTGTGGCGCAGTTCCAGCTGGTGAGGGTCCCACCCTAGAGCACAATTGTTTCTGTCCCAGAATGACTCAGCACAAGGAGACCATATAAAGGGGCTGAGGTGGATGCTCCACTACGTCAGAGGAACTTCAGTCCTCGTGTTCAGCTTGGCCTTCATCACTGGGCTTGCAGCGCAGACTCTTCTTTGGCCTCTGGCTTGGATCCTTTGCTTGTGTTGCAGACTCTCCAGCATCCATGGCAGACTCTTGACTCTTCTGCCGCAGACCCATTAGCTGACAAACAGAGAGATGTGCACAGAGCACAGCAGTGAGCTTTAGAACTTGGGGCTGAATTCTTCAGTCTAGGGTGTGCAGACGCCCTCTGCATGCTCCCCCACCTGACTGCAGCTGACTGTTGTAAGCCTGCCATGTAATTCCTTACACATTGTATATCTTGTGTTAATGTCTGTTCCTTATATCTGTACCTCTAAGTAAAACCCTGATCAATACAATCCCTATGATATGATGTCTTCAGTTCCTCCGGGAAAATTCCCAGTAGGGGGATAGCTGGCTTGAATGGGATTTCCAGTCCTAGTTTTTTAAGTATTCTCCACACTGATTTCCACAATGGTTGCACCAGTCTACATTCCCACCAGCAGTGGAAAAGTGTTCCCTTTTCCCCACAGTCTCTCCAACATTTATTGTTGGTTGATGTCTTTATGATAGCCATTCTTTCTGGGGTGAGATGGTATCTCAGTGTTGTTTTAGTTTGCATTTCATAGATGGCTAGTGATGTGGAGCATTTTTTCATATATTTATTTGCTTCTTTAATTTCATCCTCTGAGAAGTGTGTGTTCATCTCAGATGCCCATTTCTGGATTGGGTCTTTAAATTTAGGGTCCTTAATGTTTTTTAGTTCTTTACAAATCCTAGAGAGCAGACCCTTGTCTGAGTGCTTATGAGTTAGGATTTTTTCAAAATTTGTGGGTGGTCTTTACTTTGTTGGTCATTTCTTTTGACATGCAAAAACTTTTCAATAAGAGGTGTTCCCAGTTGTTAATTCTTTCAAGTATTATCCATGCGATTTGATTTTTGTTCATGCCTACCCCTGTGTCTTTAAGACTTTCTCCTACTTTCTCTTCCAGGAGATTGAGTGTTTCTGTTTTAATGTTTATATCTTCAGTCTATTTTGACTTTAGCTCAGTGCATGGTGACAGACCTGGGTCAAGTTTTAGTTTTCGGCATGTGAAGAGCCAGTTTTTCCAGCACCATTTGTTAAAGAGGCTATCTTTCTTCCAGTAAGCCTGTTTGCCCCTTAGTTGAAGATCAAGTGGTTGAGTGTGTTCATAGAGGCCTCTGCATCTTCTAGTCTATTCCATTAATCCTCAGGTCTATTTTGTTGCCAATACCATGCTGATTTTATCACAGTAACTTTGTAGTATAATTTCAAGTCAGGAATTGTAATGCCTCCGGACTTGTGTTTGTTGGCTAGGATTGCCTTTGCTATTCTAGGTCTTTTCTGGTTCCAAATAAATTTTAGGAATGATTTCTTTAGGTCTGAGAGGTATGTTGTTGGTAGTTTGATAGGGATTGCATTGAATCTGTACAACAATTTTGGGAGTATGGCCATCTTCACGATGTTGGTTCTTCCTATCCAGGAACAAGGAATATATTTCCATTCTCTGAAATCCTCTATGATCTTTTTTCAGAGTACTATAATTTTCCGTGAAAAGATCTTTAACTTCTTTAGTTAGGTGAATTCCAAGATATTTTGTTTTGTAAAACAAAATGACAGCGCTGTGCTGTTGTATAAGCTATTATTTCTATGGTTTCTCTCTCAATGTGTTTGTTATCTGTGGAGAGGAATGTTATTGACTTATGGTATCCTGCTGTGCTACTGAATTTGTGTATCAATTCTAGTAGTTTCTTGGTGGAGTTTTTTGGGTCTTCCAAGTAAAGTATCATGTCATCTGCAAATAATGATAATTTAACTTCTTCTTTACCTATTCTTATTCCTTTTATTTCTCCTTCTTCTCTAATGGCTCTAGCTAATGATTCCAAAACTATATTGAATAGGAGGGGTGATAGAGGACATCCTTGTCTTGTACCAGATCTAAGAGTAAAAGATTTCAGTTTTTCCCCCATTTACAATTATATTAACCATTGGGTTGTCATAGATGGCTTTTATCAAATTGAACTAGAGGCCTTCTATTCCAATGTTCTGTAGGACTTTGAACATAAATGAGTGCTGCTGGACTTTGTCAAAAGCTGTTTTGCATCAATTGAGAGGATCATGTGGTTTTTCATTTTTGCTCTATTGATATAGTGTACTATATTTATACATTTGTGAACATTGAACTATGCTTGCATCCCTGGGATGAATCCTACCTGATCATAGTGTATGATCTCCTTGATGATTTGCTTTATTCTATTTGCTAGGATTTTATTGAGGATTTTTACATCTATGTTCATGAGGGAGATTGGCCTTTAGTTCTCTTTTTTGTGTCTTTGTCTGGTTTTGGTATCAGTATAATACTTGTCTCCAGGAATGATTTTGGGAGAACTGTGTTCTTTTCAACTTCATTGAAGCGTTTGTGGAGTGTAGGGATTATATCTTCTGTAAATTTCTTATAGAATTCAGCTGTGAATCCTTCCAGCCCTGGAATTTTCTCTGTCAGCAAGTTTTTAATTACATTTTGTATTTTGTTGGCTGTTATTGGTTGGTTCTTTTTTTTTTTTTTTTTTTTTTTTTTTGGAACCGAGAATTGAACTCAGGCCCTTGCACTTGCCAGGGAAGCACTTATCCCACTGAGCCATCTCCCCAGCCCATTGGTTTATTGAGAGTTGTTGTATCTTCTTGATTCAGTTTTGGTAAATTGTACCTTTCTAGGAATCTGTCCATTTCATCTGTGTCTTCTATTCTGTGAGCATAAAGATTCTCAAAGTAGCTATTGATAATCTTCTGAATTTCCACTGGGTCTGTAGTGATTACACCCTTTTCATTTTTTATTGCTTGTATTTGAATTTTTTCTTTCCTCTTTTTGAGGAGGTTAGCTAGTGGCTCATCAATTTTATTTAGTCTTTCAAACAACCGGCTTTTTGATTCATTGATTCTTTGAACTGTTTTCTTCATCTCAATTGAATTAATTTCTGCTCTAATCTTTATGATTTCTTCTCATCTTTGGGCTTGAACTTCCTTTTCTAGATGTTGGAGGTGCAACATTAGGGTGTTTATTTGTTCCCATTCTGTTTTCCTAATGTGTGAGTTCATAGCTATGAACTTCGCTTGGAGAACTGCTTTCATTGCATCCCATAAATTCTGATGAGTTGTGGTTGAATTCTCATTGAATTGTAGATATTGCTGAATTTCTTTTTTAATTTCATCTGTAACCCATTGATTGCTGAGTAGGGTGTTGTTTAATTTCCATGTATTTAGATTTTTTCCTGGTTTCTTTTGTCATTTATTTCCAGTTTCATTGCACTCTGGTCAGATAATACGCATGGGATAATTTCTGTTTTCTTGCATATACTTAAGCATGACCTATGGACCAGTATGTAGTCTGTTTTAGAGAATGACCCATGTGCAGTTGAAAAAAATGTGTATTCAACTGTGGTTGGGTGGAACATTCTGTATATGTCCACCAAGTCCATTTGTTCCAGGTTCTAGTTCAGTTCTACTATTTCTTTGCTAATTTCTTATCTAGTTGACCTGTCTTTGTGGGATAAAGGGGTATTTAGGTCTCCTGTTAAGATTATGGTATTAGATATCAGCTTTTTCATGTCCATTAAGATTTGTTTTGCCGGGCATGGTGGTACAGGCCTGTAATCCCAGCACTGGAGAGGCTGAGGCAGGAGGATTGTTGTGAGTTCAAGACCAGCCTGAGCTACAAAGTGAGCTTAAAGCCAGCCTGAACTACATAGTAAGACCCTGTCTCAAAAAGATGAAGAAAAAAAATAAAAGATTTGTTTTACATAGCTGGGTACTCCAGTGTTTGGTGCATGCATATTTATGAGTGTTACCTCTTCCTATTGCAGTTTTCTCCTAACCAGTATGTAGTGGCCTTCTTTATTTCATTTGATCCTTCTTGGTTTGAAGTTAAGGTTGTCTGAGAACAGGATTGCTATCCCTGCTTTTTTCTGAGGTGCTGGGGCATGAAGTATTGTTTTCAATCCTTTGACTTACAGCCTATGAATTTCATTATGAGTTAAGTGTGTTTCTTGTATACAGCTTTTTGCTGGATTTTGTTTCCTCATCGACTGTGCCAGTCTGTTTCTCTTAATCGGTGAATTGAGTCCATTTACATTGATGGTTATAATTGAGATGTGCTGACTTATGATTGACACATCATTTACCTGCTGTTTCCCCCCGCCAGAGGGAAATAAATGTTTGTCATTAATCTTTTGAACACAATCACCATAGTTTTATAGGTTTAATTGAGTAGTAAACCTGATTAATAGCATTTCCAGTTCACAATTTCAAGGCTAAGGCTCCAATAAAGGTAATATGGTTATGAATTTAATATACATGAAGCTTAAAAAAAGGCTAAAAGCAATCTTCCCTCTTAGAGAAAACTATGCAGGATGCAGGCACTTGACTTAGTAACATAATGCACTTCAGTACTGCGACAGTCAGACACAGGAGGGTCTCACTGGAAGATCAGAAAGAAGCACCACTATCTTCTCTTTGGTCAGCAGCTTGCTATGATGAATAAGGCAAGCGGCAGGCACCAGCATACAGGAGGTGAGCTGAGTGTGGGGTAAGGCGGCGGGGCAGGGGCCGGCACAGGGTGGCCCAGCAGCATGTCAGTCGTCCTCTCCTCCACAGAGCAGCAGCAGGGCCATCTTATAGTCCCCAGATGTGTCACCTTTAATCATGGAATAAAGAGAGGTGGCAAAATTCTTTCTGAACTCCTTCCTCATATTAAACAGATCAACCTCACTCCCTTACCTGACCCTGGTAAGGGTATGATCATCTGTCCTGGCTCCCTTCATGGCATAGTAGAGAGTTTCTGCAAGGTAGGCAGGAATACTCCGAATAGATTTCACAACAGAAAGCAGTAGCTTCTCCAGATTACTAGAAGTCTCCCAGTCAGTAGTTTCCTCAATTTAAATCCTGATATAGGCATGTATTTGTCAAACACTCTTCTCAAATTGGACAAACTTCATGTTCCAAAGATGGTGATGAATTTTTCTTCATCTGTCCCCCATTTCAGTTCTCCATCTTGAAACAGAGCCTGAGCATCTTGTTCAACTTGATTTTCATCAATTCCAACATCAGAGTCTCTATTTGCCTGAAGGAAGGCCACCAACATCCTCTGGTAGTTCCTTGATGTATCCCCCACCACATCATCTTCCAGGCTTGAGCCATACTCTTCTTCATAAACTTCTTTTATGGCTCTTATTTTGTTCGATGTCCTTGAAGCAATAATTTCCATCAGAACTGTTTCATTTATCCCAGCTCCCTGAAAAGCATGCTTCAGTTTATAGGAATTGTAGAGGTGGGAAGGATTCATCAGAGCCATGATTAATTCCTCAAAATTTCCAGTCAGTTCTGATTTCAAGTCATCCAAAAGATCCCTGCCAAACAGAGCCTTAAAGTCCTCAGCAATCTTCTGGCGCAGAGCATTACTCCAGGATGTCAACAGAGTCAAGATGGTCTCCTCATCAATACCTAGGCTTTTCATGGCCTTCCAAAGAGTTTCTGCATGGAAGGCCACACATTAGCCCGATCATCAAATCCAGGAAAGTCAGTCTCGGTGCCTCTGAGAACCTGAGCCATGGCGAGTGCGGGGCCAGAGGATGTGGACACAGACAAAACGGTGGACCCAAGCAGGCGGACTGTGAGCAGAGAGAGCGCAGAGATGTGGACCAAGCTGTGTACAGACCAGGGCACTGGATGCAGGTGAGGCTTGGAAAGGCCTACCTGCTGTTGTTTACTCTTTTTTCCTCCTACGTTTAATAGTTTTCTCTATTTTGTGGGTTCCTTCTATTCTCATTGGTGAAGATCTGATCATTTTGGTCCCTCTCTACAATATCCTTCAATAGTTTGTGTAGGGTTGGCTTTGTCATTATGAAATTCTTTAGTTCTTTCTCATGGAAGTATTTTACTTCTCCAAACTTGAAAGAAAGTTTTACAGGGTATAGTAGTCTGGGCTGGAATTTGTTTTCATGGAGGAGTTGAAGTACTCTGCTCCATGCTCTTCTTGCCTTCATGGCTTGTGAAGAGAAGCCAGCCATAATTCTGATGGGTTTTCCTTTGAATGTGATCTGCTTCTTTTCTCTAGCAGTTTTCAGTATATTGTTCTTGTGCTGGATTTCTGGGATCTTGACTATTATATGTCTCCAGTTGTTTTTAATTGGGTTGAAGTTACTTGGCGTTCTGTATGTTTCAGTTACCTGAATGTCAGATTGTTTCCTCATATTTGGGAAGTTTTCTGCTCTTCTGCCCATAATATTTTAAAATCATTGACTCCTTCTTTCTCATTGATGCCTATTAGTCTCACATTGTTCATCTTTGCATCATCTTGCATGTGATGAATTCTTTTTTCCTGAACCCTAGTTGTTTTTAAGAGCTCTTTTCTTACCTTTTCACCAGCTGTGCCAGCATCTTCAAGATCTGAAACTCTGTCTTCACTTTCACTCAAATGGTTTTGCAGGCTTGTGATTGAGATTTTAAGTTCCTGTACATCTCTTTGACTCTGCTTCATGCAATCTATTTCTTGCTCATTCAAGGAATCTGTCATTTTTCTAATCTCTATTTTTTTATCAATGTGTTCTTTAGAACCATTTATTAATTCTTTTATTGCAGAGGTTTTTTTTAATTGGATTTCCTCCATATGTTTCTGCATTTGATTCTTTACTTCCAATTCTATGAATTTAGAAATTTCTTTTTTTACTTCAGAAATAAATTCTGCTTTGAGTTCCTCTATACCTTTCTGCTGTTCCTTATTTAATTTCAATGCTATTAATTCATACATTTCAGCTGAGCTAGTGTCCTCTGCACTTGTTCTGGGTGATCATTGGGTTTCCTCCATATGTTTCTGTATTTGATTCTTTACTTCAGATGCTATGAATTCAGAGATTTCTTTTTTTATTCCAGAAATTAATTCTTCTCTGAGTTCCTCTATATCTTTCTGCTGTTGTTTCTTTACTTCCGACGTTATTAATTCATGCATTTCAGCTGAGTTAGTGTCCTCTGCACTTGTTCTGAGTGGGCTCGAGGTGTGAGATTGCATTTTGCTTCTTGTTTTTATCATTTCTACTCCTGACCTTTGGAGTAGAGCTTTGGTGCAGTTATAACCTTAGCACCTAATAAAGTTCAGGTACCGATGTACCAAGTTCTAGTTCATGTAGTTGTGCCTGGCTTGGGTCTGGCTGCTGTGCTCAGCTCCTTCCTGTTGCTGCCCTTGGAGGTGAGCCTATTGTGCCCTTTTGGTAAGATGCTCTGCTCCTGGATTAGCTGCATGGTTTTGACCCTAGTCTCATTTCAGGGACTTCAGCTGTAGACTTTCACCCCAGGCCTGTATGACAGGCCTGGGCTGGGTCTGAAGGGGTATGGGAGGGGGGCAGGGGAGCACAGAAGCTCTCCCACACAATCACCGGGCCTGGGCTTTGGCGGGCCTGCAGGGCTCCCAAGAGGATGGTGGATGTTCTCACAGGGTGGGCTGTGCTGGGTCTGGAGGGGCAGGGCAGGTCCACAGAAAGCAGGGAAAGGTCTCTCTCGTGCAGCAGGCCTGGTCCTGGTCCAGCAAGCAAAGGACAGTGCAGAAGCTCTCCCACACACTAGCAGGGCCTGGGGTTGGGTGGATCTAATCTGTTGAAATTATTAACCATATATTCTAATATAGTGGGCTTCAAGGGAGTGGTCCCCACACTGAGAATCTGAGTTAGATTGTAGTTACATCAAATATCTCCTATTTTGATCACTCCAAGCCCCTTCCACCAGAAATCCAAACAGACACCCCCAACTCACCAGATTGGGGACAGCTGTGAAGCTGATGACACCTTTTACCAATTGATCTTTATCAGTGTCTCAGGTCAGAGTGACAGTGAAGAGGCAGGGGAGATAGCTCAGTAGAATAAGTTCTTGCCTGGCACTCAGGGTCCTGATTTCCATCCCTAGTACTGAAAAAAAAAAAAAAAAAAAAAAAAAAAGGTGGTGAAGAAAGGTCCAGGAAAACCAAGTAGGAATCTGATGTTCACAGTCCTTAAGGCAGCAAGAATGGTGGTGGCTGACACCTGAGATCACGGCACAGAGCAGGGTAACCACACAGACAGCCATACATAAAACAAAACTCTTGAAGAAATTATGGAAACCAGGTATTACTGGTCTTGGGAAAACAAACCATCTTTTTTTTTTTTTTTTTTTTTTTTTTTGACTTTTTAACAAACTGCTTTTGTCTCCCTGACAGAGCTCCCTCAGCCTCCCAGTCCATGACCTGGGTGGGTCAGGACAAATGCCCACCATGTCTGGAGGTCAGGCTCACAAACTGCACAATTCCAAGTCTGGGCAGAGAAGGTCCCTGGACAAGCCAAAGGCTAAACCAAATCTTACAAAGCCTGGCCGGGCAGCCTTGATTATCTTGCTCTGTGGCACTCATTACTTTTCTATAACGTATGGCCTGGGTGACCAATTGAACTCATCCAAGGCACCAGTGGCCTCCCAGGTCACAGATTCAGAATCCGGGTCAGTGCCTTCCTTGAGGGGCTGTCCTCAGGGATCTGGCTGGGGGCCTCCAAGTGTTGCAGCAAACAAGTGTGCTTATTTAATTGGGTCACCCACAGAGGGTAGAGCAAGTGTTTTGAGGGCCTGTGGTGGGCACCAGTACATGAGTACACATTGATCCCGAAGGGAAGGAGGGAAGAATGCTTATGCAGTTCTACTTCCAGGTCTAGGGTGGTGGTGCTAATAAGATTTAGTGCGGCTACAGAGACATTACAAAGCATAGGCTTAGCGTGTGACTAGGGACACAGGTGTTTAGCATTTTGGCTGGAGGTAACTATTTATAAGAAGCAAACTTAAGGAGACAGAAGCTTAAGCTTTAGAATGTCATGAGATGCTGGTCAAATAGGTCAGGAGATTAAAGTGCCTGCTTAGGCAGACACAATGACCACAGTTCAATCCCCAGCATGCTGTGCCAGCCCTGCCTCTGGGGTGCTCTGAGATAGAGATTGAGACTGGGCATGGTGGCACATGCCTGTAATCCCAGCACTTGGGAGGCTGAAAACAGGAGAATCACTAGGAATCCAATCTACACAGTAGAATCCTGTAGATCCTGTAGACACTGTCTTAAAATACAAAACAAAAAAGAATAAAATGGCGTGAGAATGTGAAATAGCATTGTTTAGTTTTCTTTACCATATCAAATACACATTTGTATGTGTAGTTGCAGTGATAGGGACAGTTCCGGGAGGCAGGGGAGTGCTAGCTAATCCTCCATCACTCAGTGGCATCCCTAACCCTAATTTTTGATATAGAGTTACAGTCAGTTTGCTAGTATTTTGTTGAAGATGTTTGTGTCAGTATTCCTCAGGGATAGTGCTTTGTTTCTTCTTCTCCTTGTTCTCCTTCTCCTCCTCCTTCTTCTTTTTCTTATAGCATACTTGTGTGTTCTTGGCATGAGACCAATGCTAACCTTGTAGTCTGAGCTAGGAAGTGCTTTCTTGTATTCATTTTTGGTTAAGCTTGGGAAGTATGTAGTTTAGTTCTGCTTTAAATGATTGGTTACTTCTCCAGTGAAGCCCTGTAGCCCCAGGCTTTTCTGTCTTGGTCCACTGTTTTACTGTTGACCCAGTCTGCTTAGTACTTGAGATCTGCTCAGAGGTCCTAGTGCTTACTACTTCTGTTTAAGTAAGTTTTCTCTCCCCAGGAATTTCTCCATGTTTAACTATAGAATTGTTTAAAAACACTCTCTGAATACTTTTTTGTTTTCAAAAATTCTGTGGTAACATGCCCTCTTGTCTTTCCTCTTCTTATCCCATTAACAATAGGCTCATCATGTTCTTGGTATGTGTCAACAACCAATTTTAGTTTCATAAATTTTATATATTGTGTTCTTACCCAGTAACTTTCTCTCACTGTATGTGCACATGAATGTGTGTGTGTATTCTTGGGAGCACTGAGCTGTATGCACCCATATACACCCTTTTTGATATAAGTCCATGCTAAATTGTGCAGACTATCCTGGAGTTTGCAATCCTCTTGTCTCACATAGTTACCACATGAAGCAATTTCTTTGTCTCTATTCTTTTCTTTTTTTCCCTCTGCTACTTTTGGATCTGGCATGTTTTTAGTTTTCTAGTTCAAACAGTTCAGTTTTGAGCCTTAGAACTTTTTTTTTAATGCAGGTGTGGGCAGTTGTGCATCTTCCCTCCAACTTCTGCTGTTGCTGGATGTTCTGTTTTCATATACAGTGTTTTCCTTCCCATCTTCCTCAAGTTATTTTCTATTCTTTGACCTTTTGGGTATTTCAGAATATGTTGGTTAATGTCCATATATTTGTCCGTTTTCCTTTATCTGTTCCATATTTCTTCTATAAGAGCAGAAAATAGTCTTATGGGAATCCAATTTTTAAGAATGCTTGAGGGGCTGGGGAGATGGCTCAGTGGGTTAAGTGCTTCCCTGGCAAGCAGAAAGGCCTGAGTTCAATCCCCAGCTCTGCCAAAAAAAAAAAAAAAAAAAATGTTTGAGATTGCTCCTGGATTACTGTCCTAGAGCATGTCTCATTTGCACCTGAGGAAGCGGAGCACCCTGCAGGTGCTGGGTGGCGTGTTCTGCATCTGTGTGTTAGGCCCCACTGACCACCAGTGTTGTCCAAGGCCTGAATTTCCATCGCAACCCTAATTGTACTTTAGTCCAATATTGACAGTGTATTATTGAAATCTGTCCAACTACAACTCTAGCATACTCTCTTTTTCCCTTCACTTCTCCCGGTGTTTTTACATTAATGTGCCAGTTTGCTAGTAGATGCTTTCTAGGAACTATGTCTTTGGCAATTCATTTTTTTCAGACATTACAAAGTGTTAAACACAGAAACTGAGATGACTGTGGCACTGCTATACGCTACATTCCTATGGGACAATTGTATATGCAGTCCCTCAGTGGTGAAGCATCATGGTGGGTATGTGACTGCATGTTTGAAATTATATACTGCTGCTGGACTGGGATTTTAACCAATGTACAACAGCTGTTCTCTTGTAATGGCTTTGACCTACCATCTATGACACAGATACAGTCCCCTTTGCTCATTTGTGGTGACTGTTGGATGGAATTTCTTTTCCCATGCTGTTGATACCAGCTGCTTTGTTTGATTCTCTGAAATGACTACGCTGTATCAGCAGTAGATCATCTCATTTTTTGAACCAATGAACCATTCTACTTTTTTCAAAAAGAAGGCTTCAGCAGGGTCCTGAGTTCAATCCCTGGTACTGTAAAAAAAAAAAAAAAAAAAAAAAAAAAGGCTTCAGTTAGATACATGTTAGATAAGATATGGTGCTCCAATTGTTTTGTTTGTCTTCTGCATTACTTATCCTCTAGCGATTCCATGAAACTATCATCTTGCTTTTACTTTCAATTTTTGTGTCCATTTTGATTACTTTTTTCCTTTTGTGTATGTTTTTCTGTATTTTCTTATTGGTTACATGATTTAAACTCAACATCTTAAACAGAAACACCTAGTTTGAATAATAAAAATATTATAGTCTATAGTTTACAAAAATCTGTTGATATTTATCTCTAGCTCTATAACATCTTGTTATTGTGTGAGATTAGAAGTTTATATACTGTGTGATTATTATAAATATTATTGGAATATAATATTCATTAGTGTTTTATAATAAAAAATATGGGAGGGGGAGAAAAATCACAGGACAGACTAAAGAGGATTTATAAACCCACCAATAAACAGTGCCAACATTAATAATCTCCCATGCCCAGTGTTAAGTATTTCTTCAAGACTTTGAGTTCCTGTCAAGTGTAATTTTATTGTAGCTAGATTTGACCTCTGCCCGATCGCTCAAGGTAAGCCCACTATAAATGACGTCCCTCCACTGCCTTTTACCTGGCATTGCCTTGCTTTTTCTTTCATTCTTATCAATTTTGCCAAACAATAAAGTTTGGCTCATATTCTTAGTTTCTTTCACAACTTAAATATTTTACCTCATCTTTTGACCTCCATGGTCCCCAGTGAAAAATAAACGGAAATTACCAAGGAAGCACACAGGCTTCCTTGCATGTGATGAGTCACTTCTTTTCACTACTTGAAACTTATCACTGCAGTGCCCTTCTTGGGACTAGTGCCCCCTGAGCACACCAGAGCCTTTATCTGCACCAGAGGCTGGGTGTTAGGATGGACGGACTACAAATCCCAGAGGACTCTGCGCACTTTCCCAGAATACAAGTCCCAGGGCATACCGGGACACTATAAAGATAAAAGGCCTTGCGGGCCTCCAAGTCCATTCCAGTCAGCAGTGTGAGGACTTCTTATTGAATTCGCAGCCCCCTCAACGGGCAGCCTCCTGAGAACGCCCTCGGCACGGGTCTCTGTTCCCTGGTCTGGCCGTCGGTCTCTGAGGTAAATGGCGCCGGGTTCCACACAATGGCGCCTGTTGCCTCCACCGCTGCGAGGCGCTGTTTCCTCAAATGAAGGGAGCCGCGGCGAGGCACTCGTAGCACAGCCAACCGCCCAGCGCAGGGGGAACCCGGGCGCTCTCGGAGTTGCGGGCGCTATCTCTGCCTGTCTCGCTCGGTGGGTCTGGTGGCGAAGGAGCTCCCGGCACTCTCGCTCCGCGATCCACAGCTGGCTGGATGTGGTGGGGCGCACCTAGCCGGGCTTCTGCAGCCGTAGAACTGGGAGGAGCGAGGGCCCCAGGCTGCTCAGCAGGTGTCGGGGAGAATGGACCGAGCGGACGCTAGGGCCACCCGGGCCCCTTGAAAAGGCCCGTGATTTGGGCAGAACCCAGAGGTTTGGGTTCCAAAAGTATAGGATGAGAGGCGGGGAGCTGTGCTTAATAAGGTCCACGGAGAACTGTCTGGCTCACTGGAACCCAGGACTTCTTTCCGGAGTGAGGAGTCTGGCGCAGGCAGAGTGGGCAGCGTTGATACAGGGATTCTGGGCTTGATGGGGGTGGCAGTGACTGGTAAAGGAGCCTGCTCTGCTGGCTGCCGCGCCTCTTGTCC
>PVKA01039975.1:0-19090 GCA_004027165.1 Ctenomys sociabilis
TTTTTTTTTTTTTTTTTTTTTTTTTTTTTTTTTTTTTTTTTTTTTTTTTTTTTTTGTCTTTTCGAGACAGGGTCTCACTGCAGTTCAGGCTGGCCTTAAGCTCACTTTGTAGCTCAGGCTGGTCTCGAACTCACCAACAATCCTCCTGCCTCAGCCTCCCGAGTGCTGGGATTACAGGCATGTGCCACCACGCCCAGCTAGACAGGATTTTCTTAAAGCTGTCTTCTTAGCATATTATTCTTACTTAGATGGTATGCTGATTTGGCTTAGCTTGAGTCTTAGTCCATTTTCTGTTGCTATAACAAAATTCCTGAAACCAGAGAATTTATAAAGGAGAGAGGATTCCCTGGCTCATCCTTCTGGAAGCATCTGGTATCTGGTGTCTGGCGGGGCTTGTTGCTTCACCATACTGTGGTAGAGGGTACCACGCACAGTATGTGTGCTTGCTCAAGGCTCCTTTGCCTCCTCTATGGTTGCTCTTGCCACAGGGTGTGGCAGCACAGCTCTGTGACCCCGTCTACTCAGGAGGCTGAGGCAGGACAATTACAAGTGGGAGCCCCAGCCTGAACTACTTCACAAGGCCACTTCAGAATACAGTTTCACAAGAAGGGCTGGGGATGTAGCTCTGTGATAGAGGGCTTGTTTAGCCTGTGCTGTACCCTGGGCTCAGTGCTGTCCCCGAAAAAATACCATTGCGGGAGCCTCACCCACATGACCTCACTTCAGCCTGCGTAGCTCCCTCAGGCCCCACTGCACACACCATTAAGTGCACACTGGAGGATTAAGTTTCCAACACATAAAACACAGGGATACTTTATACCTGCTTGACTCGAGGTACTGGTGGAGCTGAGGCATCAGGGAAAAAACTCCCCAATTCTAACAGCACCAAATGCAGTAGAGCACTTGCTGAGCTTTCTGCGAGCTCTGTGAGTGTGGGTGTATAACGGTCCTATGAGGTAGCAAACACCAGTGCGCGGGGCTTGCACGGCCCTCCTGGGCTCACACAAGTGGCAAGCGGTGGGCGGAGCTGCAGGCCCAGCTCTGGGCAGAGAGGCGCGCGCCATCCCACTCTCCAGCTGCACTGCTCCTCTTTGCCCTTGGAGAGGCTCAGGGTCTGGTGCATGGTCCGTGGGCTGAACAGAACCCGCGTTTCCTGGCCTGTACATGACTAATTCTCATGTTGCACACGCAGTGAGAGCCCTGGCTGGGTTTGCTCAACACAGGTCTCCGTGGCTCAGACCTGCAGCGGGGAACCGAAGCTCAGGATCCTGCGGCACTTGGCTCCAGACTGCCTCTCCAGCTGCGTCCCCTGGTCTGCTGCAGGCCTCGGCTGTGTAGGTGGACAGGGTGTGGCCTTCTCCTCCCCATCGAGGTCCTAGTGCTGAGGACAGGCACCTTACTCCTCCTTCTCCTCTCCTCCCACCTCCCTCCCTTCCTTTTCAAAAGGCCCAACGCCAACTGGTACCTTTTCTTAGGTAACCACATGTGCTCACCCAGGACAGTGGCAGGATTAAGGGAGGATCAAGGCCCTTTGTCTTGCTGTCTTTTCTCTGCAGAGACAAGACCCAAAGGGCTGCCAAACAACTGCCTTGGTAACCTGGTGCCCCGGGGCCTCCGCTGGCTTCCTCAGCTGGGTGAGGTCCCATGTGCCACCTCTGCAGGGCAGAGGGCTGAGCGCTGTTGCCTCCAAGCAGGCCAGGGTGGCAGTGGCCGTGGGCTGGCAGTCGTCGGGGCCAGATCTCTCCGCCTCGCGGCCAGCTGCTGGGGCAAGCCTCGTCCTGCCTTCCGAGAGACTGTGCTCCCCAATTTTAGGCAGGCAGAGAGCTCAGATGTGACCCCAGCCTGCTCCGCCCAGGGCTTCTCTGGCTCTGTGAAGGCACCCACCACCTGCTCTTAGACAGGACCCAAAGGACTGAGGGTCCGCTTCCCCTGCAGCCACCCAGCTGCCCCTCCTCCTCGCAACCCCTCCAGCACGAGGACAGGCAGTCGCAATGAGCACAGAGCTCTGTCTCCCTGCCTGGCTGCACGCCTGGTTCGCAGCCCTTTTCCACCCCATCCTTCTCCGTGCTTCCCATCCATTCTTCGACCCCTCTCAGACGCTCTTAGAGTCGCGACCCAACCGAAGTCACCATGTCACAGTTCCCAAGAGCATTGCACTGCTGTGTCCCCACCCCCACCGCCACTCTGGCCCAGGCTCCCGACCTCGCAGCAACTTCCTGAATCTTGATTTTCTGTCCTCTGCCAAGGATGCTCCCTCTCCCTGACTGCCTTTCCTCCCCTCTAAGGCTGCCTTTGGGCACTGCAGTGGCCTGGACTCCCTCTGAACGGTACCGGCCCACGCTGCAGCCTGAGGTCCTTTCCTGGCGCTGGCGGCGGCTCGGGAATCCACGCCTCTGTGCCCAGCTGCCTTCCCGGTCCCACTGCCCGCAGCAGGGCCGCCGCCACCCTGGCCCATTGCCGACCGCCTCTCCTTTGTCCTCTCCCCCGAGGCGGGTCCACCGGCCCTGCCAGCAGCGACCCAGATGCCCTCCCCGCTCACAGGATTCATCCTCGCGATGCCAGGGACCACCCCCGCAGCGCTATGGAGATCTCGGCAACCACAGCGCCCCTTCCCATGCGGAATGGGGTCTGTCCCTGTCCCAGCTACAGGGGCTCCATCAGGCTCTTAGAGCGAGCTGCTCACTCCGCCCGCTGCCTGGAGGGCGGAGGCGCCCAGGGTCCAGACTCTGTCTCTCGGGGAGCTCGGCTCCTCCTCACCCCCTGCCTCGATGCTCCTTGTCCTTCCTTTGGGCCTTGCCTTGCTTTAATATCACTTCCTCCAGTCAGCCTTCCTGGTTCACTCTCAAGACAAATCAGGTGACCAGCATCTTGTTCCCTGAGGAGGCACAGAAAACCATACCTGTGCGACAAAAATGTCCTTTTCCCTGCCTTCTGTGTTACTGGTTAGTAGAAATAATGTCAAGATAGCATGCATACAAGCCGGCCGGCCGTGGTGGTGCAGGCCTGTAATCCCAGCACTAGGGAGGCTGAGGCAGGAGGATTGTTGTGAGTTCGAGACCAGCCTGAGCTACAAAGTGAGCTTAAGGCCAGCCTGAACTGCATAGTGAGACCCTGTCTCAAAAAAAAAAAAAAAAAAAAAAAAAAAAAAAAAAAAAAAAAAAAAAAAGATAGCATGCATACATTACCAATTAAGGGAGAATGAAATGAAAGCAAAAATTCATAAAATAGATACTACATTCACTAAGAAAAACTTTTCAGGGGTGGGGAGATGGCTTAGTAGAACAAGTGCTTGCTTGGCAAGCACAAGGGCTTGAGTTCAATTCCCAGTTCTGCAAAAAAAAAAAAACTTCTCTGGGTCTCCTGGTAACTGAGGTACCACCCCACCACAGGGAGCGATCATTCCCACGACAGATTACAAGAGCAGTTTTTGCCTTTCATGTATCAGCTCAGAGCACCAAGTCAGCACAGTGGCACAAGCCTGCAGCCCGACTTACGTGGGAGGCAGGAGGAATCACAAGCTCAGAATGAAAGTTCCCAAATTAATACAATAAAGGCTAGAGAGCTAGCTCAGTGCTCCCTGAGTTTGATTGCTAGCGCCAGGGGGAGAGAACAATTCGACAGCTTCTGGAATTTGAAGCCCATCCCAAGGTAATTTTATTGTGTTTCTGTTTCCTGGCTATAGTGTGGGGTCAGGGGCCTGGAGCTGGTGACAGAGCTGGAGGTGACCATAGCCTGCTTGATCAGATTTTGCCTGAGCATGACAGTCATCCCGAGAGACTGGCAGAGTCAGGAGCGGATGCCCAGGGATGGAGGAGCAGAAACCACTGTGCAGGCGAAACCACTTGCAAACCAGATGTCCAGGCTCCCTGCTGCTGTCCCCTGGTGTGTTCTGTTTGCTTGTTGGTTGGTGCTATCGGCTGATCAAACCTCGGCCTTATCTGTGCTGAGCGCATTCTCTTCCGCTGAGCCACATCCTGCCCGACAGGTGCGTCATTTCCTCAGCTCATGGAGCCGGCTGCTCCCCTCTCTCTGAATCTCAGAACAGCAGACCCCCAGCGGGGGAGGGTCTCACAGCTCAGAAGGGCACACTTCCAAGAGATCCGCTGGACCAGTGGTCCCTGCTCAGCCACAGCAGTCAGAAGGCAGCAGCAGCCCTAAGCACTGAAAGGTGAAAAAGCACTGAAGGTTTGCGCTGTAATCCCCGTAACTAGAGAGGCTGAGGCAGGAGGATTTCATGAGTTCAAAGCCAGCTTGAACTACATAACAAGACCCTGTCTTGAAATAAACAAGCAAAAGCATTAGAGGAGAGGAGGATGGGGTTAATTTATCACTGGCCTGGTCATTTTTATTCTCAGTAAGAGGAGACTGACTTAAAGCACATCATTAGATTCTTTCTCTCTTCCTCCTTTTCTTTCTTCCTCCTCCTGTCCTTTATTCCTTCCCTCATGAGCATTCTACACAAACAGGTTCAAGCCAGGAGAGACAAGGAAGATCAATGCTCCTTTGTGACCCCAGGGGACCTCTACCCCAAGGGCTAGGCCCAGCAGTAGACATCAGAGTCAGCTCGCCCTCTGGTGGTCACTCTCTGGGACTGCGTGATCCCCGGCTTTGTCCCCAAGGGCTGGTGCAGTAGGCAAGCGGGATTTGGGTCCTGGAGTGTCCTCTCACGCGCCCCAAGCCTGAAGCACAGAGTCCCAGCTCTGGTTTCACAATTCCCAGCTGAGTAATCAAAGAAGATTTGGTTTCATCCTCTGAATCATGGGGACAACGACCCAGCTATTCCTCACGTGGAGGATGGGAGGAGAAGCAGCACCGAGGTAGTCACCATGTTCCACAGCTCCCCTGTGTGTGACTGGTGGGCACTACCTTCCTGGGGGGCGTTTTTGTCTGATTTGCCCTAAGACAAGAAAGCAGGGTGTCCGGATATTGGTATATGCCCAGCCTGGGAAGGAGCTGGGCCGTCATTAAGTCAGACCTCCTTCTGACCCAGAGCTTCCTGCGTACACAGCGAGTACTCTACCCCTGAGCTACCTCCCCAGACTTATTCTGTAGAGGAAGAAACAGTCCTGTACAAAGGAGCAAGAAGCCAAGCCTGCTCTGGGGTACAATGGAGAAGGCAGGGCTGGGGAGCTCCGCAAGCCGCAGGCCCAGCTCAGGGCCCAGGGACAGCAAGTGGAGGTGGGGGGCAGGGGCTAGGGGGCTGGGAAGGTCCCAGAGGACCTGGAGGGGCCTCAGGAATGGGGCCAGGGAGCCAGAAGTCATGGCCCCTCCACGGGTTCCTCCTTCCTGCCAATGCTGTGGAGGTCCAGGACTGGCTGCTCCGAGGCATGTCTCAGGTGTGCAGAATGTCAGGCATTTAGCAAGGATCTTGCCCAACACTCCTGAGCTTTGCAGAAAAGGAAACTGGGCTGGATACCGAGGCGAGCGGGGCCTTGCCCCGGGCCACTCTGCAATTGTCCAGAATGGCTGTGCAGCTGCAAAACTGTGTGGCTGAGGTCACGGCCCCTCAGAGGGTCTGGGGAAGTATGTGGCCTATAGCCTCATTATCTAATCTTTCCAGCAGTCTTCCACATGGGCTTATTCCCATTTCGAAGGTGAGGGAACCAGTGTGCGGGGCGGTGTGCATGTGGGGAGGTAAAGGCAAACCCAGTGCAGCTCCAGCTCCACTCGGGAGCAGAGCCTGTGCTCCCAGCTGCCATGAAGTGCTGGTGTCTTGGGGACTCCTGGCTCTTCTGGAAGATTAATGAAGTGAAAATGTAAAGGGCCAGGGCTTTTGGCCACTTGGGCCTTCAGTCACCCACAGTAAACCAATTACCTTCCTTGGTTGTTTTGTTTTGTTTTGTTTTGAGATGGTGAGACTGGCCTGGAACTCATTTTGTATCCCAGGCTGGTCTTAAACCCACAGCGATCTTCCTGCCTCAGCCGCCTGAGTAGCTGTGATGACAGGCCTGTGCCCACTGCACCCAACTTCTGGCTGCTTTTTGAAAAACCAAATAAAAGATCCAAAATGGCTGTTGGGGCTCCTGGCTCCAGGACTGGGAACTGAGTTCAAGCTCAAATCGAGGTTTCTTTCTCCCCTTCCTGTCTCATAGTTCTTTCCCACCCACCCAGCTTTAAGGACCAGATGGACAGAGATCCCCATCAGCCCTGTACAGAGCCTGTGTGCTTCTCCCTACACACACGCACACACACACTCACACATACACACCCATGGGAAGAGAGTCGGGGCATCCCTGGCTGGAAATACCCGTCCCTGAGAGGTGCTGGTGACACCTAGCCTTGTGCTCAGAACCAGTGTCCAGGACAGCTGGGCGGAGGGTGGGGCCCAAGCTCCCAGCCCTGGGCCGGCTGCACCCTACCTCGTTCCCAGCATCCACTCCACTGAAGGGCTGGGTCTCGGGGTGACCCTTGGTCCTCCCAGGCAAGGGCAGAGCTGCAGGGGTCTCTGCACACTGATAATCCAAAGTTGTGCTAGTCTACATTCCCACCAACAATTTCCAAGGGCTCCTTGTCCCCTTCAGCCTCACCGGCATGTGTTATGGGTTTTGATGATAGCCATTCTTTCTGGAGTGAGATGGAATCTCAGTGTTGTTTTAATTTGCATTTCTCTAATGTCCAGCAATATTGAACATATTTCCATGTGTTCATTGGCCACCTGGACTTCTGAGAACTGTGTATTCATTTCAGTTGCCCATTTCTTTTATTTGGTCCTTTATTTTGGGAGAAATCTATTCTTTTTTTTAGTTCTTTAAATATATTCTAGGTATGAGTCCTCTGTCTAAGGAATAGCTAGCAATTTTTTCCTCATCCTGTAGATTATCTTTTCATTCTGCCGAGTATTTCCTTTGGTGTACAGGGCCTTTTTAATTTGATATGATCCTACTTGTATTTATTTTCTCTCTTTTTAAAAAAAATTCATGTATTTGGTTCAGGGTCTCACCTCACAGCTTGGACTCGAAGTGATTCTCATATTTCAGCCTCCCCAGCGCTGGGATTACGGGGTGAACGCCCGCCACCACACCCAGTCTCGGTGGCCCTTGACACGGCGGGGCGTGGGGGTGGGGCAGCCTGCGGTGTTCGGAATCAATCCCTGGTCTTTGCGCTTGTCAGGCAGGTGTTTATGCCACTGAGCTATATCCCCTGTCCCTCCTACCTGGTGTTGATTGATGTTCAAAAAGTTCTTGCCTATGCCTTTAAGAGTTTTACCTATGTTAAAAAAAAAAATGAAAAAATAAAGTGTTTTATCTATTTTATCTTCCAGCCGATTTAGAGTTTGGTAAACTTAAACAAATTATAACTGAATTTTACAGAAAACATACTGTTCACTTCTCCCCTTGTAATTGGAACATCATTATGTATGTATATAAAAACCATATAAAAGAAGCGAAGCCATCCTGCATGTGTGGAAATTGAAATCTAAATAATTTGCGATTCAAATAAATACTGGCGAGGTTGGGTGGGAATGTAAATTTGTCCAGCTGTGGAGATCAGCGTGCGTGTG
This sequence comes from Ctenomys sociabilis, assembly GCA_004027165.1. Taxonomy (NCBI): domain Eukaryota; kingdom Metazoa; phylum Chordata; class Mammalia; order Rodentia; family Ctenomyidae; genus Ctenomys; species Ctenomys sociabilis. The sequence continues at coordinate 7,502 of PVKA01039975.1, forward strand.
CTCAAAAAGCTAAATTGAGCAACCCCACTGGGCCCAGCCATCCTGCTTCTGGGGATCTCCTCAGAGAAGGTAAAGACATCGTATCACAGTGACCCACACGTCTGTGTTTAGAGCAGCGCAGCTCATCCTAGCTAAACCTAGGAAGCAGCCTACACGACCACCCACAGGTGAGTGGCTGGAGCAAATGCCACAGCGGAGAGCTAGACTGCTGTGAAGATGAACTTGAGGAATTTGTAGGAGACTGGTGCATCTTGAGATCACAATGGCAAGTGAAAGTAGTGTGACATACAAGACTGCTCAACCCAGATTATAAAATAAAGGGCTAAACAGAGATGTATTAGGAAGTAGAGGGGCCAGGGAGATGGCTCAGGAGAATAAACACCTGCACAGCAAGTGCAAGGGCCTGAATTCAATCCCAGGTTCCACCAAAAAAAAAAAAGGAAGTAGGTAGGGATCAAGAGATGGGGGAGGGGTGGGCTAGGGAGGTGAAAAAGAAATGAGGGGCCAGGGAGATGGCTCAGTGGAAGAAGCGCTTCCCTGGAAAGAGCAAGGGCCTAAATTCAATGCCCGGTTCCACCAAAACAAGAAAGAAAGAAAGAGAAATGAAGATACATTTGTACAAAGGGACAGCTCCACACACGGAAGGTAAGCATTATGCCCCACCACAGGGACCAATGAAAAGCCAAAAAGAGGAGACCAAGCATGATGGCACACGCCTGTAGCCCCAGCACTCAGGAGGCTGAGGTAGGAGGATCATTGAGAGTTTGAGACTGGGATACAAAGTGAGCTCAAGTCCAGCCTGATGTGCATAGCAAGACCTGCTTCAAAAAGACAAAAAAACTACAAAGAGGAAATCATAACGTAAATGTGGAAATAGTTAGAAGCTAACAAGGATGAAAATCCTGCTTCATTAATGAGAGTCACTAAAACAGCATTTATAGAATGTGTTGTGTGAGCATGAGTGCGTGCTTGTGTGTGTGTGTGTGTGTGTGTGTGTGTGAGTGAGTGTGTGTATGTGTAGGAAGAAGGAGCTACATGCTCAGCAAGTTAGAAAAACAACACCAGAATAAACCCAGAGAAAAGGGAAAAGAATGACAAAAATAATAGTAGGGCCTACCTAGAATAAACTCAGAGTATTCATAAAAATACAATGGTCCTTTCAAAAATAAAGACAAGTGGCTGGGGATGCAGTTCAATAGCATAAGCACTTGCCAGACAAGCATAAGGTCCTGAGTTCAATCCTAGCTACAAAAAAATTAAAAAATAAAAATAATGACAAACATAAAATTCTGATGATGTTACTTACAGAGGAGTGGAGAAGACAGCATATAAATTGTTGGGATACACGGATGTATTGCACATATTATAGATGTTTAAAAAAAAAGAACACTTTAAAGTTGTTTTATCCCAATAAATCTGAGAACTTAGGAGAAGCTGACAATTTTCTGGAAAAACATGGCCTATCAACATCAGCCCAGGGCCAGGGAGACAGCTCAGTAGAATAAGTGCTTACCTGGCAAGCGCAGGGTCCTCAGCTCAATCCCCAGTACCATAAGAAAAAAAAAATCATCCCAGAACAGCAGGTACCCAACTTTACAGTGCACCAGGGTTTGACATCGTTTGGCAGATACCCCAGGACCCCAGCGTGGCTCCCCAAATGCAGTCCCCACACTGCTGCAGAAGGTGAAAAGAGAGCAAACTCCCTAGCCCATGAGAGATGCTAAAGCAAGTCTGCTCCTCGCTCCACTCTGGAAAAGACCTGGTGAGCCACAGCACTGTGAGTCCAAAGCCCTGAGGTCATACTGTCTCAAGGTACAGAAAGGACCTGTGTGTGCCTGGGGTAGAGGTCACAGGCGCAAAGGAGCACAGCCTGGTGGGACCGCTGTCACTAAGGAAGTTGTCTAAGATAGCAGCAGCTGCAGGTTCAGATTTCTGCACCCAGGGATTGAGAAAAACAATAAATATAAAATTAATAGGGTGCAGCCAGGTGTGGTGGCGCATGCCTGTCACTCCAGCACTTGAGAGACTGAGGCAGGAGAATCACAAGTTCAAGCCCAGGCAGGTAGGCTGGACGACTCAACTATTTAGCAAGAGCATGTCTCAAAATTAAAAAAGAAAATAAGGGTTAGGGGCAGAGCTCAGTGCAAATGCCCTGAGTTCAACCCCCAGGACTGTAAAAGTAAACAAACCAATAGATAGGGTTGGGGTAGAGGCTCAGTGTCAGAGCGCCACTGGGGTCTGGGACAACAGAAAAAGGGATCCTGGAGGTCGAGCTCTGATCAATTAAAGAATGAGTACGTAGAAGAGCAAGACAAGATTCTTCCATCCCGCACACAAATCGATCGAGAGAGGCTGATAAGAGCCTTGCTAGAGGTTGCCATTGCGCTCATCATTCAGACAAGAAACGTCAGTGGCCAGGTGTGGTGGCCACTCAGGGTGAGGCCCTGTGGGTCCCGGAGGCCAGCGCCAGGGCACAAAGGCAGCCTCTGGCAGGGCTCCTAACTGCCTCTTGGTAGCCTCTGCCTGCGTGACGCTCTCCCACAACAAATATCACTGACCCGCAGAACCAAAGGAATATGGGCGAAATGACCTGAGGCTAAGTTGGGGCCTGCAGAGGACATGGTGGCTGCCGGCTGCGAAGCCCAGCCTCAGAGAAGCAGAGGCCTCCAGCCAACAGCTGGCACAAGTGGGGCGCAGGAGGAGTCGAGGCAGTCTGCTGCCTGCCAGCCAGGGACAGGGGTTCAGGAGACGGTGGCACCCCTATCCCCGTACCCAGCCCACATGGTGACCAGCATCTCCCAAGAAGCCCTGAGTATGCGCCCGCCACCAGCCGAGTGGCTCCAGGGCTTGTGAAGTGAAACAACCCTAAGTCTGCTCTCATGCCCCATGAATTTGAAACAGCAGAAAATACACACTGAGATGGGTTTGTTCCCCAGCAGGAGTAGGGAGTGGGATTCCCCATCCCCATCTCTCCCTCTGTATATCTGCCCACCACACCACCACTCTGCTCTGTAAGCTGTTCTTGGTCCAGGTCAAGAGTCCCTGACCCCAGAGACCTAGCCACGCTCTGCCTCTGAGGGATGGAGTGACCCCCCCCCTTACGGCACAGTGGGTGCTGGAAGTGTCATGGAGGGGCCCACAGATGCCAAGTGAGCTCCAGCTGTCACTATGAGTTGTACACTCCCAAGCTTCACTTTTGTTAGGCTTTTTCTTTTCCTTTTTTTAGCCAGTGTCTCGTTAAGTCACTAAGTGCCCAAGCTAAACTCCAAGTCTGAATCCTCCTGCCTCAGCCTCTCAGAATGCTGGGATTACAGGCGTGCACCACCACACCTGGCTCTGGACCATTGGTGACACTTCTGCTAAGCACTGCACAGACTTCCGCGGATCCTAAACTCCACAAAGCAGTTCCTCAAATGTCCACCACTACGTATTGTGGCTCGGACCGCATTCCTGAGCCCCACCCAAGACTGAATCAGAAATCCTGCGGGTGGGCGGGTCCCACTGACCAACAGTTTGGCAATCTGCCCGGGGCTTCTGATGTCCCTCACTGAGGCATCGGCAGTCTCAGGTTTTGAGAGACGGCAAACTAGAGCAAATGGGTTCATTCTCCACAGGAAGCAAAAGGAATCCTTTGGGGGGCAGGACAGAGTTTGGGCCCTTTCCTGGGCTGATGTCACCCTTGTCATCCTTACAGGGGGCCATACCTTGAACAAACTGGCCAGGCCTACTGGCATAGGGAAGGCTCCAATCTATTTTTATTTTTCAGTTTTTAAAGGTCAGTTTGATTTAGGTCTTACTTTTCCAAAAGAGATTTCATGTGATTTATTGCACAACTACTTCTTTCACTGATAGGAAAATGGTAGCTTTTATCATTTATCCAATCCACCTATCTATTCAAGTGGTCCTTCCATTGCCTATGGAATAGTTTTTGTTTTACTTTGGAACTGAGAGCACATTATGTAGCTGTCTTCAGAAAAAATCTTATTTTCAGAATACTTGAAATAATAATATGGTGTGCTTTTAAAAGTATTAGCCATTCTTAAAACAATGCACAGTCTTCCCCCACCCCCACCAGGGCCCTGGTCCAGAGGCCAAGGTCCCCATAAGGCTCAAAGCTCCCTCTGAAAGGGAAGAGCAGGAGCCATGTGTGGCACCCCGGCCCGGCCAGGGGACCAGCCACATGGAGCTGCAATATTGTCCCCAGTCTTCAGGCGGCCCCGGCCCTGTCCCTAGGAGCCCTTGTCAGTGACTGACTGCACCTTTTCCCAGACAGCTGCACCCTAGGCATGGGAGCATTGGGGTCACTGTGCTGGCAGACCCTGGGGACAGGCATGTCTGACCACCGGGCACCCTGAAGCCTCCAAGAGCCTCCAGACCCTGAGGAGGGCGAGGTGGGACCCATGGCCCTGGTACTCTCTGGTTGGCCCTCTTGGGTCTCCCAGCCCGGGACTCCTGGAGTGCAGTACTGTGGAGGTGGAGGCCAGATGTGGGGAGCCCAGGGGACCCAGCAACGCCAGGTTCCAGCAGTGTTGTGGCCTGCCCAGAGTTCTGGGGCCATCCCTGGGCCATCTCCAGGATCTCGGGGCCCTGCCAGTGAGCTGGGCAGACTATTCCTCGAGAGAATGTTCTGGTCCTGAGGACTCTTATCTTTTTTTTTTTTTTTTTTTTTTCCGGAACCAGGGATTGAACTCAGGCCTTTGTGCTCGCCAAGCAAGCGCTTATTCCACTAAACTATCTCCCTGGCCCCATATTTATTTATTTTTAGCAGAGCCTTCCTCTCCCGGAGGTCTCTGAAACCCTGGTTTCAAGCTCCCCGCACGCGGTGCTCTTCCTTCTCCCCAGCCCCAGGAGCTTTCCGGCCACTTTGGTGCTATCTGGAACATCATCGCTTCTGCCCTTCTGTCTCCAACGTGTTTTGTGCAATCTGGAGCAAAGTGGAAGAGGAAGCAGGGAGGAGGGGAAGGGGGAGGGGAAGGGAGGAGGGGGGAGGAGAGTACGGCCGAGGGAGGAGAAAAAAGAAGCAGAGTCCAGGTCTTCTCTGACTAGAGGTCTTCTGAGCCTTTGCGCTCACGCGGTGCACACTTCCAGTCACAGTAGCTACCGAGACACCGACGATGCATTGCACTTTTTTTTTTTTTTTTTCCCCAGAACTGGGGATTGAACTCAGACCGTGCTTGCCATAGAAGCGCTTATTCCACGGAGCCATCTCCGGGGCCCCTACAGTGCACTTTTGAATAATGTTTTCGCAGGACACGTAATGAAAAATGAAGCTTTGGACAGTGGTTCTGTGAGGCGTTGGCTCAACCCCCAACTTTAGACACACAAAACGGACGCTCACATGTACCTGCGTACGCGTGCGCGCACACACAGCACAGCAAACCACACACAAGGCACGCAGTGAGTCATGTGCCCAGTTGATGCGCTGCTTCTGTGGCCGAGGTTGGTCTGGTTACCCCAGTAACCTTCTTGGATTCTGGGAGGAGCGAGGCGCTTCAGCCCCTTCATTTCTGACCCAGCCGCTTCTGCCCTGATAGCTCTGCCCCACTGTGTGACCGAAAGGAACAGCATAGTTACTCGGTCCCCTGAGCCTGCTGCCCAGCCAGCCTGGGAGAAGCAGGGGTGACGGAGGTGCGTCCGGTGACAGCTGTGGGGCTCGGTGGTGGAGCGTGTGCTTGGCATCCAGAGGCCCTGGGCTCTGCTCCCAGAACAGAAAGAAAGGAGGAAAGGGAAAAGGAGAGGAGAGGAGAAGAAGGGAGCAGAGGGGAGGGGAGGGGAGACAAGAGAAGAAAAGGAGAAAGAAGGTTGAGCCCCTTTAAAAGGGAAACCCGTTAAAAGGGTTTTCCTTAGGAAAAACCCAGCTCTTTGCCCTGCTATCTTTGGGAGTCTTGTGCCTTCCTTGCCTGCTTTGTTGTCCTTTCGCCTGGATCCCAAGGCACCAGCAAGCTCTGCTTGCACTGTTCTGTGTCTTTCTCTGGCACACCCTCCTTGACCCTGGAAGGCCCCTTGAGGACGCTGCAAACTCATGTCCCTATCTCACAAGCCTCAGCCACCCTGCTAACCCCCTTCTCCTGCAGTGGCGAGTGTAAGCCCGGGTTGCAGGGTTTCGATGTGGACGTCCATCCCTCGGTGGACACTACCACGCTGAGCACGTTTAGCTTTGTCTGTTCTGCAGAATAATAACAGAAAGCATTTTTAATGCCTTCCTAGGCCTTCATACCACTGGCGTAATTCCACAGCAAAACCCGTTTATCAGGCAAAACTGGGTGCGTTAGACCTCCTGAAGCAAAGGAGAACGTCTTGTCAACAGAGATTCCCACTGGAGAAATTAGGGAATGGTACTTACAGGACACTGGATGAGCCATTTGACGGTGGATCTTTAAGGCAGGAAACCAATTAGGATTGGGCCACGGTTGGTGCCTGGGGAGAGATGAACCCAGCAAGGTGGGCTGTCTGGGATCAGACGAGGTCTTATCTATGGGCTGGAGCACACAGCCAAGTAACTTCTACTTGATCCCAGTTGCTCACCACAGGAATTATGTGGAGGCTAATTCTCATGGGCTACAGCGACAATTCCCTTTTTGCTAGTACCTCCTACAAGCCAGGCAACTGAACACAGTTTTCCAATTCTGATGGCCACCACCTGTGGATATTTCTACTTACCCTCCACACAGTGCAGTGATTCTTCTCTCAGATTTTGAAGTTACAAAGTCCTGGGCAAATGTTCCTTCCCCTCTCCCAGTGCTGCTGTGTGAATGAATGTGGGGCAGTTGGGTCTGCAGCTGACGTTCTGTTGCTGGATTGAAGTAATCGTGGTCCTGGCTGTGTGGCCATCAGACATTCTATGGACACAGCTCTTCTGCAACGCAGCTGTTGCTGTGAATGGCACTCAGGACCAGAGAGGGTGGTTGACATTCTCAAGGCTGTACTGCTGAGCTAACAGAATTCTCTAAGCTGCAGGGGTGTGGTGGGGAGGAGAACTCGTGTGTACTGGTGCTAGGAGTGTAAAGTCGGTCAGGGATTATGTAAAACAGTATGGAGAACCCTTTAAAAAAAAAAAAGTACAAGGGCCAGCCAAATAGCTCAGCAGATTAAAGCACTTGCAAGCAGGTGCAGGGGCTAAGGGTTCAATCCCCAGGCCTGCCATGCTGCCCCTCTCCAGCCCCCTGCCCTGAGACAGCAATTGAGAGTGGATATGGTGGCATACACTTGTAATCCCAGCTCTTGGGAGGCTGTAAACAGACCGATCACTGAGTCTGATCTACTAGTGAGACCCTGAACACCCTTGTAAACCCTTCCCTAAAAATACAAAAAAAAAAGTGCAAATATATGGGAACATGACCTACAACCCTAATCTTAGCATTCTGGAGCCTAAGCCAAAAGGACTATGAGTTCTAGACAAGCCTGAGCTACGTGCTAAGAGCCTGTGTCAAAATCGAAAACAAAAATAGGATTGCACAGATCTGGCAACCCTCCTGGCGGGTATAGAAGCAAAAGGAAACCAGTGCGTCAAGAGACATCTGCCCGTGAGTGTGTACTGCGGCAGGCTCATAATACAGAAGGCATGGAATTCACATGGGTGCCCGGCAGGGTGTGCAGGGACAAAGAGAATGTGGTATGTATGCATTGTGGAATGTTATTCGGCCATAAAAAAGGAATGAAATCCTGTCATTCATGGCAAGATGGCATGGAAAGACAAAAAAGCACCACTTCTCATTTATATGCAGAAGTTAAAAAGTTGATCGTATTAAAAAATTAAGAAATTGAGCAGTGGTTATCAGAGGTGGGGCAGGAAAGAGGGGTGAGAGAGACACAGACGGCCACCAGGCACAGTGGCAGAGAGTGTAGGAGCGGCAACTTCTATTTTAAAAGGAAGGAGTAAGCCGGGCGTGGTGGCGCAAGCCTGTAATCCCAGCACTTGGGAGGCTGAGGCAGGAGGATTGTTGTGAGTTCGAGACCAGCCTGAGCTACAAAGTGAGTTTAAGGCCAGCCTGAACTGCATAGTGAGACCCTGTCTCAAAAAGACAATAAATAAATAAATAAATAAATAAATAAATAATAAAATAAAATAAAATAAAAGGAAGGAGTAATTTCTAATTTTTTTATAGCACAGGAGGGTAACAATGGTTGACAGTTAATTATGTATTCCAACATTGCTGGTAAGAGAGGGTTTTGAATGTTCTCAATCCAAAACAGATGTCAAGCCTTTGAAATGATGGATGAGCCCATTCCACAGCTCCAAAGGTTACACACTGCAGACCTGGAGGGAAGTATCGCAGTTCTGGGCTGGGGTGCGGCTCAGGGGCGGAGCACACGGCTGCACGGTCCCAGTACCACACACGCACTGTGCCTGCAAATATAAGTGTGAATGGTTATTAGGGTCCATTTTGTTTATTTGCTTTTGTGGTACTGGGGACTGAACTCAGGTCCTTATGCTTGCTAGGCAGGCACTACTGTGCTATCTCCCCAGCCCCTATGGTCCATATTGTTTTGATTGTTTGTTTGTTTTTGTTTCTTTGGCAGAACTGGGAATTGAACTCAAGCCCTTGCGTTTGCAAGGCAAGCACTTATTCAACTGAGCTATGTCCCTGGCCCCTATGTTGTTTTTAAAGAAAGCTGCGTACCAGATAATGCGTTATTTCTTCTGCCTAGAGTAGTCTGAAACTGTGTGTATGTGTGTGTATGTGCGTGTGTGTGTCTGTGTTACTGAGGATGAAACCCAGTTCCTTAGAGCTATATCCCCAGACTTTTTATTTTATTTTCTATCATTTTATTTTGAGACATGGTCTCACTAAGTTGCCAAATTCCCCAGACTGAACAAAATTTAAAAAAAAAAAAAAATTGGGATCCTCCTGCTTCCGCCTCCCAGTGGGCTGGGATTGCAGGCATCAGCCCTTATGCTTCTCTGAGGCCCCATCACTACCACCAGCCTTTCACTCGGTATCAGGAACCTGCTCTCGCAGGACCCACGTCCTCTTCACCATCTTCCCAAAGGTCGCCCTGCAAACACTGGAGGCTGGAGGAGTGGGCATGTGCCATTGTCACCCTGCTCAAATCCCTCCAAGCCCCTGAGGGTGAGTTATAAGGTGGGCCAAAGCCTGGCCACAGAGGTAAAGAGGAATTCCCCGTGACTGCTGTACTTGGGCTTGTCTCCCAAGAGGCTATCATATCCCAGTCAGACCTCTTGGCCTGATTAAACATCATCTCCACCTCCTGGTTAGTAGGATTGAAGGAACACTTAAGCACCTCCAGAGGTCTTACATTTCCAAGAAGTTGTCCAGAGTCTATGTACATGTTTAGGGGAGGTTAATCTACAGTCCTAATCTGAAAGCTTCAAGCTCTATGGCAGACAGTTTTACCTTGGAGACAGGGTCTTCCTTTGTGACCAGGTTTAGGCTTGCCTTGAACTCTTGGTGATGCCCCTGCCTCAGCTTTCCAGGTGATGGAGAGAGTTTCAAACAAGATTTGACCTCTAGCCAAGCACAGTCACACACACCTGAAATCTCATACTCCAGGGAGCTGAAACTGAACCGCCAGCCAGGGCCCAGCCTGGAAACTTTCGCAGCTTGGCAAGACCCTGATTCAACATCAAAAATTTCTCCAAAGGACTGGAGACAGGACTCAAGGCAAAGGCCCTGGGTTTGGGTTTGGGTTTGGCTCACCGTACCCCTCCCTCAGTAAAAGCCAAAGAAGATGAGAAGTCTGCACAGACCCCATGACTCAGAGGTTACAATTCCAGGAACCACATCTTCCCAAATAAACGAGACGGGCAGGTGCGTGTGGACAGGTGTCTGCCTGCACAGTGATGCTTTTTATCTCAGTAAAGCAGGAAAAACTGGACAGACCTCAGGTTTCCACCACAGTGCTGGGGTTCATCCACAGGATGGATGCGACTCTGGGAGGGTTCTGGGCTGAACCTCGGGGAACAGGGTGAGCTGTGGAGGGCAGGGACCCAGACCCGCCAGGCCTGAGAAAGGAGAGCAGTGCCAGGAAGTGTCCATCGTTGACCTTCTGGCGACTTCAAGAAAGAGGAAGGTCTGGTCCCAGTCCCATCGTCCCATCGAGGGTGATTGATCTTTCCAAGTCCCTCGGGCCTTTTGAGAAAATACACATACAGGGAATTAAAGCAGACAAAAGAAGAGCAAAATGTAACAGCTTTAAGTGTAGCCCCTGAGATGCATACAATCCCATTGTGAGTAAATGCTGGCGTTAATAGCTCAGGCCTTCCGTGGTTAGATCTGATTGTGTGGCTCAAGCAGGCAGCAGCAGCAGTCCATTAGCATTTCTCTAAGGCTCTCCTCCCTAAAAGTCTTCAAATTCATCCCAACCCCTCCCAATGGGGTTGGGGGTGTAAAGAGCACATTCTCACAGCCTGGCACCCCTAAGTGTTAAGGCCTGGGGCCCATCCTGTCATTGTAGGAAAGAGTACAGTGTCACAGCCTCTACTTGGGAGATTCCATTCCTAAAGCAGGACACCCCAAAGTCTCTCGCTAGTCTGGCTGAAACCACTGTAGAAAGCCATCACACCTCACCAGGAAAATCTACTTATGCCCTGTTCAGCACCAGACCTGAGAGGATTCCTTGACACCAGTGACACCAGACACTTTCTAGGAGCTTTCAGTAGAGGCATCTGTCACTAAGTTGCCACTTCCTGGAGCCCACTGTTCTTATGCCATTTGTGTTTTTTAACTTCTTTTCAAGATCCAAGTAAATCGAAAAATTTCCAGAAATGAGCAAACCATCGTAAGGTGATTGAAAGAGGTTCTAAAAGAAAATTGACTATTTCTAGAATGTCCCACTTTTGCACACCCCTGAAAGGGAGGTTGCCCTTCGGTTCTATGAAGTTCAGAGACTGAGATAAACTGAGGCAGTCAATAGCAAACATGTGGAAAAAGTGTCTGCCCTTCAGCACCCCTTACCCTGTGGTGGAGGACAGGAGTGTTAGCCCACAGGCAACAAACAAACCTACAAACCCTAGCTGAGCATAGTGGTACATGCCTGTAATCCCAGCACTTCGGAGGCTGAGGCAAGAGGATGGCTGTGAGTTTGAGGCCAGCCTGGGCTACAAAGTGAGCTCAAGTCCATCCTGAACTGCAGAGCAAGATCCTGACTGACCAAGACCAAAAAACAAAAAAGTCCTGGCATAGTGGTGCGTATCTGTAATCCTAGCGCTGCGAGGGTTAAAAACAGCAACATCCCTACAAGTCCAGGCTGCACAGTGAGACCCTGTACCAAATACATAAATGAAAAAAAAGTATTTGAAAAAAAAGACAAAAACAAAAAAACAAGGGCCAGGGATACAACTCAGTGGCATAAGTGTCTGCCTGGCAAGTGCAAGGTCTCAATCCCTGGTACAAAAAAAAAATAAAAATCCCCTACAAATTCTGGTCATCTGCCGGGCGTGGTGGCGCATGCCTGTAATCCCAGCACTCGGGAGGCTGAGGCAGGAGGATTGTTGTGAGTTCGAGACCAGCCTGAGCTACAAAGTGAGCTTAAAGCCAGCCTGAACTGCATAGCGAGACCCTGTCTCAAAAAAAAAAAAAAAAAAAAAAAAAAAAAAAAAAAAAAAAAAAAAAAAAAAAAAAAAAAAAA
>PVKA01039976.1:0-19075 GCA_004027165.1 Ctenomys sociabilis
GTCAAAAGTGGGCACTCCGTTGACATTCAACTACCTTAGGTGCTTGAACTCGACACCACAATCCAACACAGTCCCGTATTCTGCAACCATAGGGAGTTATTCAAAGAAATTGTCGACCCTATCCATTTACAGCTCAGCTTAATATTATGGGCTCACGATGTATACTTCATTTTTATACTTTTATACTTTTCTGCTGGATAGAAGTAGTAATTATTCAATGAGATCCTTGAAGAGAAACTTTTCTCAGCAGTCAAGAACAAAGCCTTCATGATCCAGTTGTTCAGGTCAATCTTGAAATAAATTCCCACTAAAAACTTTGAACAACAGATTGGTATCAATTATTACTTTCATAAAAAATATCATAGAATTATTTTTAAGGGAAGTATCATTGCACAGTACAAGAACAGAATAGAATAGTCTCAGCAGCCTTCACCTTGTTGTATAGCTCTTTCTTGCTCATTTTGGAGTTTAGAGGACCAAATATTCTTTATACCTAAGTTAAAGTGCAATCTATATAGTGAAGCAATAACTTTTTTAATGATTATAAATTGTGAAGACTTAGAGAAATGTTAAAAGAAGAAAAAGGGAAATTTAGTAAATCAGCAAAAAGGACGTCAAGGGAGCAGCTTGTAGGAGCTCATTAAGGAGACTGAGAAACCTTTTTCATGTACTATGAAAACATGCGGAGTACAAGTGCAAAATTTAGTTTTACGTGCCTGTCAACTAATCAATATGGTCTCTTTACCAGATCCTAGTTTAAGTTGTTTAGTTCCTAAGACAAAAAGAACAGCAATTAAAATTTTTAGGAAAAAATAGCTATTGCATTTTTTAGTAACTTGTGAAAAGTAAAGGAAATAAATGATGAGTACTAGAACAGTAGAGAAAAATCTAACTTTGCCTATGTATACAAGAAAATAAATCTGAGGAAAATAAGTTTGAGGACATTTGAGAAAATACAAATTCACTTTCCAAGGAGTATTTTTCCATGAAAGTGAAATTGAGCTGGGTCTTAGCCAAATATTTCTTGGGAAAATGGATTCTTCAGGTTTAGAGAATGCAAGTGTTAGCCAGGCAAACTGCTAGACTACCGGACAAAAGACACACAGAACTGTAATTTACAAGGTACAGTCCATCCAGAAGCTATGCTTCCCTGTGAGTTCACTGATCCCCCTGACTATGTGCTAAGTGAGGATGGGACGCATATGAACATGACCCTGTACACGATTTGTGTCTGTCAAATGGTTAGTCCACATATATTATCTATTTTACCTAAGAAGTTTATGTTAAAATCTCATATGGGTAGAAATAACATCACAGAAACCAGGAAAGGATACCATATACAAGGCCAAAAGTTTAATTTTGAATTGTACAGATTAGTTTTGGCATTTCAGCATGAATTTTCAGTAAGAAGAATGAGAGACAAGTACCTGGATGTACTACCCCAAATTTGTGATGCTTCAGTAGTCTACAAGGAAAGTTTAGCAATTCATTTCACAACTATATTATATGTATCTGCATATTGTTTGATACACGTATATATATTTTTTCAATTGCTAAGAGTAATTGAGAAAGAAGACATAAGATTGAACAGATTGGATGTCTACTAGATTTTACTTCTGCCTAGCTAATGAAGACTTTGGTAAACTTGTTCATGTCTCAGGGTCTCAAATTCTAATGAAGACAATGAGATTAAGTACCTTAGAGTTTCATATAGTTTAAAAGGATAATTTAAGTAAAATGCTTCAGCTTTTTTATCCTATTAATACTTAAGTAATTCTATATGTTTGCAATCATGTAGTAATATTACATTATTCATTATTAATTCACATAACAGACATTCTTCAACTATGCAGAGCTTTGTATCTTTGAATATTTCAAGGTGATAACCTTTGCGAATACCCTTGTTTCTCTAACCTTTTATCCTCTGGTAAATTTAGAACACTGTATGAAAGATTTGCTTTACTGAAAATGTATCCCAAGAAAATAACTTGATATATCTACTAGAGTTTTTCTGAGAGATCTTAACTGCAAAACTGGAATATTATCTATCCATTAAAATCAAGCACTTACATTTTCCAGTAAGTCAAAATGTTTTAAAAGCTTACGTGTGAAGTATAAAGACATGCAACAGAAGAGAAAAAAGAAGAAAGAAAGTCTTCCACCTGTCAAGTCTTCTTTAGTTTGAGCTGTTCTAATGAAATGTCTCAGCAGAGATGGCTAATACGCAGCAAGTCCCTCTTCTGAGTCCTGAAATCCAGATCTGGAGCCTAGTGAAGTTCTACTTCCCACTTCAGGGAGTTTTCTTTTTAGTGCATCTTCATGGAGTGGAGAGGCAAGCAATTTCACCAGAGTGTGTTTTGAAAGATAAATTTCTTTACCTTCTTGTAGACTCTGAACTTCTTATCTTATCACCTGCTTATCAAGAAAAATAACTAACTTTCTGATCACCTCTTATGAGAAGTATAAACCTGTTCATGAACTCTCTTATCAACTTACTCTTCCTTCCAAAGGATCTCTCCATATGCATAAATACAGGTAAGTTAGGACCCGGACATTCAGACTGTGGAAAACACTTCTTTTTATTTTTTCTGAATAGCCTTTAATTATTTTTTATGTTTTTTAAAAAAATAATTTTATTGATAAGTAGCAATGAGACAGTTTAAAAACTGAGTAGTAGGACAGTTTCAATAATTAATATATTGCATATTGTTGCCTTAGTTATTATTCATTGTATAAGATGGAGACATGAGCCTTTTACAGTTCAGCCTATTAATATGGCTTTACTTTTTATACCTCATTTTTATCTGCTTTATGGTTAAGACCAAGATAAAGCAAGACCTACAGGGCAGGAAAGGTATCTTTTGTATCTGATAAGGTTGGTCAAATAATCTCAGGATTTATCCTGAAACCCTGTACTGCAGTTTATAGATCCTTTGTGAGTGTCAGCCTTGTGGATGAGTCATGGCCATTGTTTGTTTGACCAATTTACTGTTTTTGAAAGACTGAGAGAATGTTTTCTCTCCATGTGACTCTCCTTAGGCACAATCTATATCATCAATCACTTTCCTCTGTTGCCCCATAATCTCCTGGATCAGAAAATTTGGGACACTACTGAGTTATAGGATGTTACAGTATAGATTCTCTTATGTCCCGAGTCCTCACTGACCTTGAAAGGCTAGAGCCAAAATGTTGGTTGGCCTTACAGCCCTTCTTTTTCTCTAATTTTTTGTCTGTAAACTTAAGTTGTCAACCCTCCAGAAAAGAAGCTTACTATTATTATCCTACAACATAGGCAGTTCAGCTTAACCTCACTTTTTGTCTGAATATCAAACAAATTAGGCATAACATGGAACAGGTATTTTCCATCAAGTATTGATATGTTAAACTTTAAGTCTCAACAGAATATGAAGAAAAAAATTAAAAAGTACTTAAACAATGGAAATAAACAATTATATATATATATTTAGACAGAAATTTAGAAATCTAAATACATAACATAGAAGCATATTTTTGGGAGCATGGCCATCTTCACAATGTTAGCTCTTCCTATCCAGGAGCAGGAAGTATCTTTTCATTTTCTGAAATCCTCTACAAACTCTTTTTTCAAAGTATTGTAATTTCCTTCAAAATATCTTTGACTTCATTAGGTAGATTAATTCCAGTGTATTTCATCTTCTGTGGTGCTATTTTAGAAGATATTGCTTCTCTAATTTCCCTCTCAGTGTTTTTGTTATCTTTGCTGTACAGCATTATAGTAGGACAGTCCTATGACTTTTTTCTTGTCTATTGATAAGATAATGATAATTTACCTTCTTCTTTACCTATTCTAATTCCTTGTATTTCTCTCTTTTGTCTAATAGCTCTAGCTAATGATGCCAGAACTATATTGATTATGATGGGTGATAGAGGACATCCTTGTCTTGTACCAGATCTGAAAGTAAAAGATCTCAGTTTTTCCCCATTTAGAATTATATTAGCCGTTGGCTTGTCATAGATTTTTTTTATTATTATCATGTTTGACATCCAGGCCATCTATTCCAACTTTCTATAGGATTTTGAACATGAATGATTGTTGGACCTTATCAAAAGCCTTTTCTGCATCAATTTATGTGACTTTCAGATTTTGTTCTTCTGATATAGTGTTACATTTATGGTTTTGTGAGCAATGAACCATCATTACATCCCTAGGATGAATCCTACCTGGATGTGGTTTACAGTGTTCTTGATTATTTGCCATATTCTATTTGCTGGGATTTTATTGAGGGTTTTTTTCATGTAAGTTCATGATGGAGATTGGTCTGTAGTTCTCTTTTTCATATGTATCTTTCCCTGGTTTTGGTATCAGTATAATTCCTGTCTCCAGGAATGATTTTGGGAGAATTTCTTCCTTTTCAATGTCAATGAAGAGTTTGAAGAGTATAGGGATTATATCTTCCATAAATTCCTTGTAGATTTCCGCTGTATATTCATTAGGACCAGAACTTTTCTTTGTTGGTAGATTTGTTTTTTATTACTTTTCATGTTTTATTGGTGGTTATCAGGTTATCGAGAGTTGTTGTATCTTCTTGATTCAGTTTTGTCAATTTGTACATATCTAGCACCTATCTAGGAATTTGTATATTTCTTCTGTGTCTTCTATTCTGTGATAGCAAAGGTTCTCGAAGTCGCTATTGATTATCTGCTGACTTTCCACTGGATCTGTGGTAATTACATCCTTGTCATCCCTTTTTGCTCATATTTGAATTTTTTCTTTCCTCTTTTTGATGAGGATAGCTAGGGTCTTATCAATTTTATTTAATCTTTCAAAGAGCCAGCTTTTTGATTCTTTAATTCTTTGAAATCTTTCACTCAATTGAATTAATTTCTGCTCTAATCTTTATGATTTCTTTGTATCTTTTGCTTTGGGTTTGGTTTGCTCTTCCTTTTCTAGATGTTGGAAATGCAACATTAGGGTGTTTATTTGTTCCCATTCTGTTTTCCTAATGTGTGAGTTCATAGCTGCAAATTTCCTCTGAGAAATGCTTTTATCACATCCCATTTGTGCTTGAATTTTCCTTGAGTTGTAGATATTGTTGAATTTCTTGTTTAATTTCATTTGTGACCTTTGATTGCTGAGTAGGATGTTTAATTTCCATATATTTAGGTTCTTTTTCTGGTTTCTTTTGTTATTTATCTCCAGTTTCATTGCACTGCAGTGAGATAATATGCATGGGATAATTTATGTTTTCTTGCATATAGTTCAGCATGATCGGGCTGGCAAAATAGCTCAGCAGTCTAAAGCGCCTCTCAGGGATCATGGTTCGATCCCCAGCACCACATGCTATGCCAGCCCCTCCCCCCAGGGAGGGCTGAGCTGACCCCCCACCCCCACCCCCACAAAAAAAGAATCCATGGTGTGTAGGGAGACATTGTAATAAATAAATGAATTTAAAAAGAAAAGCATGATCTATGGACTAATATGTGCTATATTTTAGAAAATTACCCATATGCAGCTGACGAAAATGTGTATTCATCTGTGGTTAGGTGGAACATTCTGTATATGTCCACTAAGTCCTTTTGTTCCAAGCTCTGGATCAGTTCTACTCGTTTGCTAATATTTTGTCTGGTTGACCTGTCTTTTTGGGATAAGAGGACGTTAAGGTCTCCTGTTAAGATTGTGGTATTGGATATTAGATTTTTCATGTCCATTAAGATTCGTTATATATAAGTAGGTGCTCTCGTGTTTGGTGGGTATATATTTATGAATGTTACCTCTTCCTCTTGAATTTTTCCCCTAATCAGTATATAGTGGGAGAAATAGAAGAGCTGCAAGGTCAGCCAACATTTTGGCTCTAGCCTTTCATGGTCAGTGAAGACTCAGGACATAGGTGAACCTGTACTATAACATCGTGGAACTCAGTTGTGCCCCAAATTTTCTGATCAAGGAGATTATGGAGCCACAGAGGAAAGAGATTGATGATCTATAGTGTGCCTGGGGAGAGTCACATGGAGAGAAAATTTTCTCTCAGGCTCTCACAGAGAGCAAGTTTGCTCTCTTGCATCCACATAGATGACATAGACAAAGGATCTACAGAGTAAGGTACAGGATTACAAGATAAACCCTGAGGGGACTTCACTGACCTCATCTGAAACAAAAGCTACATCTTTTGGTATATAGGTCTTTCTCTATCTCGGTCTTAACCATCCAGCAGAAAAGTATAAAAATGAGGTATATAGCATGGGGCCATAATATTAAGCTGAGCTGTAAATGGCTATGGTTGACAACATCTTCGGATAATTCACTATCGTGGAATGCTGGACTTTGTTGGATTGTGTTGCCAAGTTCAGGCACCTAAACTGGTTTAATGACAATGGAGTGCCCATGTTCGACAGGTCTAGACAAAAAATGGGGTATACAAAGGAAGAACCATGAGGTGTGTGTATAAACAGCACAGTTAGGATAAATATGCCATGCTTCTGCATAATTCTATGAGAAGAAAGATTTGCACTAATAGTGGTTGGACAAGATATTATGGCAGCTTCTAGTGCTATGGACAGACACTAGGAAGATAACAAGGTAGAAAGTATTAATTATTGAATCTGTGATATAATTCAGGTAGTATATAGTGGCCTTATTTATTTCCTTTGATCATTCTTGGTTTGAATTTGGGAGTGTACGAGAACAGGATTGCTATCCTTGTTTTTTTTCTGAAGTACTGGAGCATTCAATATTGTTTTAGTCTATGAATCTCTTCATGAGTTAAGTGTGTTTCTTGTATATAGTATATTTTTGGATTTTGTTTTCTAATCCACTGTGCCAGTCTATTTCTTTTAATTGGTGAATTGAGTCCAGTTGCATTAATGCTTATAATGGAGATATACTCACTTATGATTGACATGTTATTTACCGCCTGTTGTTCCCTCCTTTTTGTCCTGTGTTCAATTGTTTACCATATTTTGGGTTACTTCTGTGCTCATTTGTGGAGTTCTGATCATTTTAGTCCCTCTCTAGAACATCTTTTAGTAGTTGGTGTAGGGTTTGTTTTGTCACCATGAAATTCTTTAGTTTTTCTTTGTCATGGAAGAATTTTATTTCTCCATGAAACTTGAAAGAGAGTTTTTCAGGATATAGTATTCTTGGATGTAATTTGTTTTCCTAGAAGACTTGAAGTACACTGCTCCTTGTACAGAGAAGTCTGTTGTTTTTCTGATAGGTTTTTTAAAAATATGATCTATTTCTTTTGTCTAGTGGCTTTTAGTGTATTGTTCTTTTGCTGTATTTCTGGGATCTTGACTATTATATGTCTCAGTGTGTTTTTAATTGGTTTGAAGTTATTTGGAGATCTATATGCTTCAGTTATCTGGATGTGAGTTTGTTTCCTCATATTTGGGAATTTTTCTGCTATTTCTACCCGTATTGCTTTTATATCATTTGTATTGGCCATAGACACCTATTTGTCTCATGCTGTTCATCTTTTCATTGTCTTACAGGTGATGAATTATTTTTTCCTGCTTCCTACTTGCTATTTTACAAGGTGCAATGGTGTTTTCAAGATCTGAAATTATCTTCCCTTTCACTCAAATGGTTTCTCAAGCTTGTGATTGAGATTTTAAGTTCCTCTGTTTTGCTTTGGCTCTGCTTCATGGGATCTTTTTCTTTCCTGTATTGCTCATTGAAGGAATCCATTGTTTTTCTGATCTCTATTTTTTTTTTTTTTGTCAGTGTCTTCTTGAGAAGCAGTCATTAATTCTTTATTACAGAGATTATTTCTGGTCTAATTTCCCCTGTATTTCCTGTATTTTTCTGCATTTGATTCTTTACTTCAGATGCTATCAATTCATAGATTTCTTTTCTATTTCAGAGATTATCTCTCTCTCTCTCTCTCTCTCTCTCTCTCTCTCTCTCTGTTCCTTTTGGCAGAACTGGGGTATGAACTCAGGCCCTTGCACTTTCCAGGGAAGTGTTTATTCCACTGAGCCATTTCCCTGGCCCTCAGAGGTTATTTTTGATCTGAGTTTCTCTATACCTTTCTGCAGTTGTTTCTTTACTTCAGATGCTATTGATTCAGACATTTTAGCTATATGATTCCCAATTTCTTCTGTGCTAGTGTCCTCTTCAATTGTTTATGGTGGGTTTGGGGACTTAGATTGCATTTTACCCTTTCTGTTTGTCATTTTGTATAGCACAGTCATCTGACCTTTAGGATGGAACTTTGGTGCAGTTATAACCTATTGAAATTTGGGTTCATATCTACTAAGTTTGAGTTCATTCAGTTGTACTTGGCTTGCTTCTGTCTGTTGTGCTCAGCTCCTTCCTGGTGCAGCCTTTGTAAGTGAACCTATTTTGCCACTCTGGCAAGATGTTCTGCTCCTGGATTATTTGGTTGGTTGTGGCCTCTAGTCTGTCTGTAGTTACTTCAGCTGAAGAGTTTCTCTCCAGGCTTTATGCCAGGCCTGGCCTGGGTCTGGATGTGTCTGGGTGGGGGGAGGGGAAGTGAGGGCAGAAGCTCTCCCACACCAATGCAGGGCCTAGATTTGGGCTGGATGTGGCAGGGTCCCAAAAGCATGGTGGATTTTGTCACTCATGCAGCAGCCTTGGGCTGGCTGTGGAGTGGTGGATGTGTCCTGACAGTGCAGTGAAAAGTCTCAGTCATGAGATAGGCTTAGGCTTGGTCCAGTGTGTGCCTTAATTAATTTTAAATATATATGTATGTACTATATATATGCTTATACACGTACACATATACACATTTTTGTGAACGTTTTTTCTGAAAAGAAATCCTATAAAGGTACGCAAATTATTTTGAACATATTTAAGTATAACTTTGGATAAAATGAAGCTTCCCTAGAATGGTAGACATCTTAGTCCCAAAGTTTTTAATTTTGCATAATTTAAATGCAGCAACACTATAGTTGAGGTTATGAGTTTCTCTTGTTTTAGTTCAGTTTTTCCAAGAATATATTTCATATTATACTAAGCCAACAGGATTTTATATGATTAGGGAATTTGGCAAGTACTGTAAATTCCACATTCTTATTGGAGATTCACATCACATGTTGGCATAATAAATGTTTTTAACTTTCCTGTAGTTAACATACAAGTCATAATTATCGTGACTCAGCCTGTTTCAAAAGTGTATTTGACCAAAACATGCATATTGTATATAATTATATTGCATTCTCAATTTACCAAATTTTAGCAAAATATCAAAATGTATCAGAAACATCATGAACATGTATAACATGCACCAGTTTGCATATCTCAGCATAACTTCTCCTCTCATATGAAAGTGTAGATGTTACATGGAGAACAAAGAATCCTTGTCCTAAGGCATGAATGAATTTGAAAGATGAGCCAAAATAACTTGCAATTCTTTCCCTCTTTCTGGTTAGACCCAACGGGAGTACAGGGCTGATGAAAATGACATGACTAGACCCAAGAAGTTGCTGAGCAACTCAGTTGCACTTCCTAGTACTATCTTCCAAGTATACAGGGTTGCCTGAGCCATGGATTAAGGAAGTTACTTATATAGCATAAACCATTTGCATATCTCAGCATAACTCTTCCCTGTCCTCCAAATGTGCAAAGGGCATGGAAATATGCGACAGAAGGGCCTGCAGTTTTGACACTGACTACTCGGTGTGGCTTCCTCTCAGACTCAAAACTCATTATCCATAGAATGACAATTTCTCAGAATCAAAGTTATTATGCTTGAAAAATTTGACCAATTAATTTATAAACCTGTTTTGTGAAATTGTACAAACTTTGCTCTATCAGGTTCATACCAATTGCAATATTAGCAAAACCACATTTTCTTCCCAAAAGAAAAAACAATGTCAGGGACAAAGAGCTTTGAGCAGTATTTCTCCTCTGTAGCTTTTCATCATTGTGAGAAGCTATTGGATTCATTCCGTGCAGACCTCACTCTGTGCAGCTCACTGAGGGACATACTGTCCTACTATATTAAAAAAGACCAAAACAGCCTCTTTTTCTCTCTTTTAAACCATTACTTAGAGAGAGAAGCAAGCATTTAGACAGTAAAGAAACTAAGATGCACAAAGGAACATAGGGTCAAACATTCTTTAGGAAGAAATTAAAAACTGAAGTCAATTTCTATTAAACATTAGCTAAGTGCCTAGGGCATATAAAGTACATATTACATAACATACATTAAATACAGACACTGTCATCACAATTATTACTCTGAGTGAAATTGAAATACGTTTATAAATAATTAGGTATGGGCTGGTTGTATAGATCAGTGGAGTAAGTGCTTGCCTGGCAAGCACAAATTCCTGAGTCCAATCCACATCACCACACACAAAGAGTTAGTTATAACAGAATATGGTAAATTCTATGGAAGTACAGTAGTACCTTGGTTCACAAACTTAAATGGTGTTAGGTTTCTGGTTTTGAACTGAACAGGTTACAGAACAAACCTAACGTCCCCACAATATCTAATGTAGAAAAGGTTCTGACCCTGATGAATGTGTTTGCAAAATAATTTTGGTTGTAAACTGAATCAAATGATCCCATAAGACTTAATGTCAATAAGATTAATCCATTCTTAACCATATATATTTTTAACCACAGAAATATGAACCAAAGTACAGTATGGTACAGCATGAGAGGGAGACAGAGAGAATACTTGCTTGAGGTGATTTCTACTATGGAAGACCAGAAAATGCATGAAGAGGAGGAAGGTAACATTTGGAGGAAGAGTCCTCCTCCAAAAGAACATCAGGAAAATCTCTTTGAGGGATTTCCTCTCTTCTTTGTCTCTTTGCTAAAGGCTCAATTTTTATGACAAATCTGTGTAAATTCATTTTTCCCTGCACTACATAACCCTCTGGCAATAAGCCACCACACTATTGTTCATCACATTCAGTCCTCTGGTCTGTAGTCAGGTTGGGGTGATGCTTCTCAAAGAAATCCAGGAACTCCCTGCAGTTTTCCATAATGGATTTGATCACATCACTGCAAACATCCTCCGTATCTTAGTTTGCTTCAGTAGATGCTCCTTAACGAGTGCCTTCTATTGTTCACTGTGGAGATCAGCAATTTCTTCTGCCATCAGCTCTTCCTTACAGTCCTCAACAAGCTCTTCTGTTCACACCCGTGATGTCCAGACCCAAGCTCTTGCCCATGAACTCAGTCTCCTCCACTCTCTTGCATCACGCCTTTCAAAATCACATTCAGTGACACATTCTGGCCAGTTTTCCTCAGGCTGAATATAAGGTCTATCTTTCCAGACTTGAGCAATGAAATTCATGTAGTGGCAGGTATTGAAATATTGGTTCATCCTTCTTTCTCTCTTTCAGAGTTAAGGTCATTTCCTCAATGACATCAAAACACTAGTGAAGAGCACATTAGTGCATAGCTTCTTTCCCTTGCAGGGGAGGTGTGATGTTGGGGGAGGAACTTTACCTTTATGATGTCATGCTAAGTGGCCATATCATTCGTCACCCAATAATGTTCCCTTCTCCCAATTTTCTGTTCCACGCTAGAAGACTTTGGAGCTGTGCTGCATAATAACATCAAATAGTACCATGTGTCCTGAAAAAAATGCAAAAAAAGTCACAGACAATGTGCACAGGTCTGTCTGGAACTATGAAATTGAGAGGGAAATCCAGGGCCATGTGGCAGAAAAGGGAAAATGGCCATGGTCTTTTTCATCAACTGTTGTGGAGATCATGAATGGAAATAATATTTTGCAAAAGTTTCTGTTTAAGATCCAAACTGTCCATGAACAAGAGCATTTACAAACCAAGGCATTGCTGTGGGGGAACACTTACATTGCCAAACTTCTGAGATGTGATCAAAATATACAGTGAATATTTACATTTAATTTTATTTTTTAATATATTTGGTGCAGGGTTGCATTATACAGCTTGGACTCATAGTGATCTTCCTCTTTTCAGCCTCCCCATCATTGAGATTACAGGGGTGTGCCACCACACCCGGACTCAGTGGGCAGCTCAGCATGCCCTGGGTCTGGCGCCAGTGGGACATGTGGAGCCAGGGATTGAACGCCAGTCCCTGCACTTGGCTAAGCAGGTGGTTAGTCTGCTAAACTATCTTGCCAAACCCCAAATTTAAATATTTAATTATAGTAAAATACACATTGACATTAATGTCCCTCAAAATGTTCCTTTTTAACTCAAGCACACTTATCCCGTAGTTCTTGCTGCTTTCTAAAGCAGTTTTTCAAGTCCAGAGATGTGAAAAAAATATAAAATTCCATAGCAGAGAGTCACCCAACTGAACGGTAGGCTGGCAAAAATACTTTTGTGTTCTCCTTCAACTTATGCATGAAAAGACTTGACAACGTGTGACCACTATTCCTTGCCCAGAGTCAAAATGACTCAAAGGTAAGGGGACTGAATGGATTGAGGACACCAATACACATCTAATATGTATGTATTGTATGATACATGTATACAATAATTGTGTCTGAAATGAGGGAAAGAAGTTTAAAGCAGGTTAGAAGCAATAAGATGTTTTTTATTTTTTCTATACCTAAGCAATTTTAATATTAATTTTATTGAGAAAGCAGTAGCATTGAGACAGTTTCAAAACAGGTTAGTAGGACAGTTACAATAATAATACATTGAATATTGTTGTCTTTGTAGTATTATTCATTGTATTAGATGCAGACATGATATCTTCTATAACACTATTAGTTCAAAACTTTCTTCTCATGGAATTAAGAGAAAGTAGCTCTAAATCTATGCTAAATATTTTGCATATACACACACGTATACGTACATATATTTTCACTGCAAAATGGTCCTTTATTTAAACCCCCCTTCTTTGTTTATGTTAGAGGTGGGTATTACATAGCCATTCATATAGTGTAGGTGCATGAATTAAACAAAATAATCCAATGTAGTCCAGTAGACTATAATAATAGTGGATCATCTGCATTACTGGCAATGTCAGAAATTGTTGACTTGAACTTTTTGCAGCTCAGCATATTAATATGGCTTTACTTTGTATATCTCATTTTTATACTTTACTGCTGGATGTTAAGACCAAGATAAAGCAAGATATTTATAACAAAAAATTGTAACTATTGTATCAGACAAGGTCAATCAAATCCCCTAAAGATGTACCCAAAAACCATATACAGCAGTTTGTAGATCTTTTGTCAATGTCAGCCATGTGGATGAGTCACAGCCATTGCTTGACCAATTTGTTATCTGTGAAAGCCTGAGAAAATGTTTACTCTCCATGTGACTCTCCTTAGGCACACTCTACATCATAGATCACTTTCCTCTGTGGCCCCATAATCTCCTTGATCAGGAAATTTGGGACACTACTGAGTTACAGGATGTTACAGTACAATTTCACTTATATCCTGAGACCTCACTTACTTTAAATGGCTAGAACCTTACTGTTGGATAATCCTGTAGCCCTTCTTTTTCTCTCATTTTTTGGTCTGCGAACTTAAGATGTTAAACCTCCAGCACAGAAGCTTAGATATTATTCCCCTAAAACATAGGCTGCTGAGCTTAACATCAGTATCTATCTAAATATCAAACACCTTAACCATAACACAGAACAGGTATTTTCCATCAATCATTGATATGCTAAACTTCAGTTCTGCCTATAATGTGCAAAAGATGTAAAATAAATAGTAAAAAATAGAAATAAACAATTACAAATTTTTACACAGAAATTTAGAAATCTAACCATATATAGTATTGTATCAGGACAGTCCCATGACATGTTTTTCTTATCTCTTGTTTTAATTTACTACCTTTTTCTTCTTTTTTCAGACAAACTTTTACTTGAGAGTGAGTATAGCAGTAACGGATATGATATTATAAGAAGTACAGTTTTAGAAGAACAGAATGACAGGGATTCCAAGCATGGCCATAGTATTGCACATTGCTATCTTCAGTGCAGTGGGTTATTTCAGACGTATTAGCATATATAGTTAGTTAGGGTGAGAATATTACCAATTAACTGCTAGATTCAAAAACCCACTGAAGATTCTCAGGATAATTGCCTTAACCATCTTGTGTCTATAAATGTATGGTTTTGTCCCTGTCATGTTTCCTAGCTTTTCTCTTTGTCCTCTCTTCATTGATTAATTCCTAAATAGTTGCGTTCCATCTAGTTGTGTTATACCTTTGTATTTTTATTTCTTCTATTGATTTCTCACACTAGGGAGACTGTACAATATTTACATATGTAGGTGTGGTTTATTTTACTTATGAGTATATCTTTAAGTGTATAGGCTTTGAGTTTATCATTTTTTATAGCTGAATCATACTCCATTGTATAAAAATACCACATCTTTTTCATCCATTCCTCAGATGGTGGACATTTTAGTTGCCTCCAGGATTTGGCTATCACAAATTGTTCTGCTATAAACATAAGTGCACATTTTTTTTAATTTTCTTTTCTTTTTTTTTTTTTTTTATCTTTTTTTGGCCTTAAGCTCATTTTGTAGCTCAGGCTGGTCTTGAACTCACAATAATCCTCCTGCCTCAGGTTCCCAAGTGCTGGGATTACAGGCATGCGCCACCACGCCTGGCAACATAAGTGCACATTTATCGCTATGATATAATGTTTTCAGCTCCTCTTGGAAAATTATAGACACAAAATGTTTAAGGCAATGATCCTGAGAAACCCCATCAGATTTTTGAAAGTAGGTGGATAGCTGTTTTGCATGGGATTTACAGTCCTAGTTTTTTAGGAGTCTCTGCACTGATTTCTATAA
Organism: Ctenomys sociabilis; assembly: GCA_004027165.1. Classification (NCBI taxonomy): domain Eukaryota; kingdom Metazoa; phylum Chordata; class Mammalia; order Rodentia; family Ctenomyidae; genus Ctenomys; species Ctenomys sociabilis. The sequence continues at coordinate 14,712 of PVKA01039976.1, forward strand.
TGGTTGCACCAGTCTACATTCCTACCAGCAATGGAGAAGGGTTCCTTTTTTCCCACAACCTCTCCAATATTTGTTGTTGGTTAATATGTTATGGTAGCCATTCTTTGTCGGGTGAGACAGTATCTCAGTGTTTTAATTTGCATTTCTCAGATGGCTAATGATGTGGTGTATATTTTACATGTATTTAATAGCTTCTAGAATTTCTTCCTCTGAGAAGTCTGTGTTCATCTTAGATGCCCATTTCTGGATTGGATTTTTAAATTTTGGGGCCATAAAGTTTTTTAGCTCTTCATGAGTTCTAGAGAGAAGATCTTAGACTATTTATCAGCTAAGAATTTTTTCAGAATTGTGGGTTTTCTTTTCACTCTGTGGGTCATTTATTTTTAAGTGTAAATACTTCTCAATAAGAGGAAGTCACAGTTGTTAATTCTTTCAAATGTTACCCATGAAGTTTGATTTTGATTTATGAACTGTTTGCCTACATCTATGTCTTCAAGAGTTCCTCCTGCTTTCTCTTCCAAGACATTTGGTATTTGTGTTCAAATGTCTAGATCTTCAATCATTCCTCAGGTGATAGGCATCTTTATTGTTTCCAAGTTTGGTACACATATGACATGATGTTTTCAGATCCTCTGGGAAAATTCACAGTAGGGGTACAGCTGGTTTGAATAGAGTTTCCAGTCTCAGTTTTTTAAGAAGTCTCTACACTGATTTCCACAATGGCCGCACCAGTCTACACTCCTACCAGCAGTGGAGAAGGCTTTCTTTTTTCCAACATCCTCTCCAACTTTTGTTGTTCATTGATTTCTTTATGATAGCCATTCTTTCTGGGATGAAATGAAATCTCAGTGCTGTTTTAATTTGAATTTCATGGATGGCTAGTGATGTGCAGCATTTTTTCATGTGTTTATTCTTCTTTAATTTTGTCCTCTGAGAAGTATGTTTTCCCAACCGTTTTGCATATACATATGTATTTTTTTCACTACAAAATGGACCTTCATTTACATACCTTTTTTTGTTTAGTTTTGTCAGAGATTGAAATTATAAACATGAGGTATAAAAAGTAAAGCCATATTAATATGCTGAGCTGTAAAAGGTTCAAGTCAACAACTTCTGACATTGCCAGTTTTGTGGATATCCTACTATTATGATGGACTACTGGACTATATTATGTTATTTTGCTGAATTCATGCACCAACAATATTTTAAAAGCTAAATCTTGTCTACAGAGGCTGCAAATTCAGGAATCACTGCTGCAGTCAGCAAATTAACCCTTACAAGCTCAGTCTCTGCAACCCTTCTTTTGTTTGAATACAGTGTGAGTAGGATGACTACCTCCTACAGCACTGGAAGACTTTAACTCTGTAACTCAGATCACTGTCTTGATTTTGTACGAAGATGTAGGCATTGCATGGATAACATGGCATCCTTAACCTAAAGCATGTCTAAATTTGAAAGACAAACCAAAGTAACTTGCCTTTGTCTCCCTCAGTCTGTCTAGCCACAGGGGAAGACATTTTTATCCGTATTTACTCTTCCATGTTTTTAAACCAGGAAGACAATACAATATTTACACATTCGTGTCTTTTTTATTTCCCCTATGAATATGGCCTCAAGGTACATTCATTTACCTAGAATGCTTCAAGTTTCTCCTACTTTTACGAATGAATAGTACCTCACTGTATGAAAAATAACTTTATATCTATTCTTCTGCTGATGGATATTTGGGTTGTGTCGAAGATTTTGCTATTATCAACAATGTTGCTATAAATATGTGTGTGCATGTGTGTGTGTGTGTGTGTGTGTGTGTGTGTGTGTGTGTATCACTGGGGTATGATTTTCCTTTGAGAATGTACCCATAAGGGGAATAGATGGGTCAAATGTGACATCTAACCTTACGTTTTTGAGGAACTGTCACACTCATTTCCACCGTGGTATTACCAGTCTACACTCCCAGCAAGACTGGAGAATAGTGCCCTTTACCTCACAGCTCCCATCCCCTATGTGTTATTGGTCGATTTCTTAAAGATAGCCATTCTTTCTAGAGTGACATTGAATCTGATCAATGTTTAAATTCCATACAAATTCCATATATGAATATATCTTCATATATTTATTTGCCATTTGCATTTTTTCTTGTGAGAAATGTGTATTAATCCTCAGATGCCCATTGTTTGAGTGGGTCTTTAAATCTGGGGGATTAAATTTATATTCTTTTTTAAAAAGGAGAATATGAAATAATAAAAAATAGAAATGATATGGAGTTTCACAAAACAAAATAATATGAATTCAACAATATTTGTTGTATTGCATAGTGTTGTCTTCAGCTTGATTGTTTATCTTCTAGATATCGGTAAATTATATGTGGGACAATTGGCAAAATTTTTCCCAGTCTCTGAGCTGTCTTTTCTTTCCGTTGGTAGTTTCTTCTGCTGTAAAAACATTTTTAATAGGATACCATCAAAGTTGATGCTGTATGAAGTAGGAAATTATAAAGGTAGTAACAGAACTTAATGCATTAAGTTCTGAGATTAATAAAACAATACAAAGAACCAATGAATCAAAGGGTTGGCCCTTTGAAATTGAAATAAAACCTATAGACTGCTATCCAAACTTACCAAAAGGAGGAAAGAAAGATTTAAGTTCATGCAATTAAGAATGAAAAGGCTGAGGGCCAGGGATATGGCTCAGGGGAATAAGCGCTTCCCTGGCAAGCACAAGGGTCTGAGTTTAAGCCCTGGTTCCGCTAAAAAAAAAAAAAAAAAAAAAAAAAAAAAAAAAAAAAAAAAAAAAAAAAAAAAAAAAAAAAAAAAAAAAAAAAAAAAAAGGCTGACATCACAGTGGATTCTGTGCAAATCCTTTGAGAGCCTGTACTCTGGTAAGATGGAAACCACAGAAGAAATGGACAGATTCCTTGATATGTATTTCCAAAACTGAATCAAGAATATAAAAAAATCTATGTAACCCAAAATTAGTCAATGAGATTGAAAATGTAATTAAAATTTACCAACACGTCACACATGGTGGTGCACACTTGGGAGGCAGAAGCAGCAGGATTGTTGTGAGTTTGAGACCATCCTGGGCTACAAAATGTGCTTAAGACCAGGCTGAGATGCACAACAAGACTCTGCCTCAAACACACACACACACACACACACACACACACAATTCACTAAGAAAATTTCATGTCCTGGTGGATTCACTGTGGAATTCTATGAAAAGTTTAGAAAAATATCTAATGCCACTACTGCCAAAACTCTTTAATGAAATTGAAAGGGAAGCAGTACTTTCAGAATCATTCCCGGAAGCAAGTATTATCTTGATAGCAAAATCAGAGAAGGACCAAACCAAAAATAGACAAAATGCATTCAGATCCATAATATCTGCCATAAAGGTGTAGCACTATCAAATGACCACAGCAAAGGCAGAAGAAAGGCCAATATTGAGGAAGTATTGGCATTTACTGCAGCTGATTGTTATCGTAGAAGGTGAGACATCAGCTTAGGACAGACACTTGTGGAAGATGATTTACACTCCTCCCTGTGAAGTGTGGCCTACATCTTCCCAGAGGATTGTTTTTCTAAATTAACCTTGTTTACTCCTGATTCTAATATCTTTGTGGGTGGAGGTGAACTGATACGATAACTGATAATACACAATTCTATTTCCAGAGGAGCTTAACTGTGTCACACATAACTATGTCAGTTTTTTTTTTATATTAGCAAGATTTTATTTTTAATTTAATTTAATAATGTTCTTTTTTATTTTATTTTTTTCCATTTATTTTTATTTTATTGAAATACAAATGTCAATCAGACAGTTTCAAAACACCATAACCATACAGAGTCGATGAAATAATACATTGCAAACTGTTTTCATAACGTTTTGGTATTGTACAAGGTGCATACAAGATATTATATTTACAGCTTTTTATATAGCTGAATTATATCAAAGATTCAATAATTATTTACCTAGTGGATGACCATAGCACTAAAAGCTGACATAATATCCTGTCCAACCACCATTAGTGCAGATCTTGCCTCTCATAGAATTATGTAGAAGCACAGCGTTATCTATCCCAACTGTACTGTCTATACACACACATCATGATTTTTTCTTTCTACAACGCTTCCTTTGTCTACACCTGTCAAAAGTGGGCACTCCATTGACATTCAACTACCTTAGGTGCTTGAACTCGACACCACAATCCAACACATTCCAGCATTCTGCAACCATAGGGAGTTATTCAAAGAAATTGTCGACCATATCCATTTACAGCTCAGCTTAATATTATGGGCTCACGATGTATACTTCATTTTTATACTTTTATACTTTTCTGCTGGATGGTTAAGACCTAGGTAGAT
>PVKA01039977.1:8326-19190 GCA_004027165.1 Ctenomys sociabilis
GTCAGATAATAATCTAAAAAAGTATGATATTCTTCAGGCAAAAAAAAAAAAAAAAAAGAAATAAAAGCTAGTGGTTGGGACATAGGTAATTGAACCATCTGTAATTTTTTTAAGTGTGGAGGGTTTTATGTCGTTCTTTTTCCTGAAACATATTTAATAGAAAGAAATTATGGTTCTGGGATATGGAAACACATTCAATAGAAAGAAGTTAATGCTGATGGGAAATTGAGGTAGCTTTATACGTTCTTATTCATCTGTGAAGTCATGTGAGGGGATCACAATCTCAGCCTCATTACTTGGGTGGAATTGTCTGTTTCAGAATCTAAATCTATCTTTTTAGAGTATAACTCAATACAGTCAGATACAAAATAACCATTTATAAGTTCTACTTAAATCTAGATTAAAATCCACATAAGGGAATATGAAAATTTAGATGTGGAGAACATAAATGCTATCAGAATTGTTCTTTGAAGCAACATAGTGAAATTGCTTTGAGGGTTTAACCTATTCCTATCCTAATTTTGGAGGCATTTACTTTTAAACTCTGATGGCTTCAGAGAGGGAGATAGGAATACTACGAACTGTGGTGCTGAAAAGGACAGCAAGCTGACAATCGTAGTTGAGCCATAGATGGGACCAGAACCCGCTGGTGCCTGGAAACTGCCCTTCTCCTGCTGAGCCAGCTGCAGGGTGCTTTGTTTACTTTGATTTAAGTACAAGCCCTTGGCATTTGTTTTCATCTAGCTAGCACAGGGGAACATGACAGATAGAGGAGAACTCACCAGGTACCAATGTGTAGACCTGGGATGCACATATGTGAACAGAACTCCAGGATCCCAAGTGACAGAGGAATGCAAAACCTGAGCACAGGAGCAGAGAAGCTACAGGACATGGTTGGGTACCGAGACAAGTGTGGGGCCTGACCTGAAGCACATGATTTCAAAACGCAGGGTCTGCAGCTATCATTCCAGGTCTATGTAACTATGTTTCTGAGTGCTCCCATTTTGGGCTTCTCTATCCTTTTTATCACTTCACATTAATCTTTCTACATGAGTCTCCTTCAAGTTCTGCAAATTTAACTTACCATTGGCTTCACTTGCCTCCAAGCCTGTTCATGCACCAGCCACAGAGGCTTGCAGGCCAAACACTTACCTGTGACTTGCAAGCAAATGTAACGTCCATTTAGTTCCCTGTTCAGAAAGAAGGTGAGAATTTAGATATTGAGACAGTAGTGCACAAGAAAGACTGAAATATTTTAGGTTTTTGACCCAGCTCAGGAAAAATACTTCTTGAGGAACTGCATCTGGAGTCTAATGAAGATCATAAGTTGATTACTCCACAGGCTAACCTAGCTTTGTGTTATCTATGGCACTGACAGAATGTGTATGTAGGTTTAAAGCTGGAACTGTGACTAAGCTTACAGTAGGACTTGTTGGCAAGAGTTGGGGAGAAGCCGGGATGCAAACGAGTGGGTGTGCCAGGGCCTGAGAGGTGCTGCATGACGCGCCTCCACAGGAGGACCAGGGGCTGTGGGCCAGGACCACGGTGCTTATCACAGAACTGATTTAGCAAAGCTTTCTTCTTGTACATTAGCTTGCTGTATTCAGTATTATTATTTAAACTTATGTGAAAGGCACAATGTAACAGCAATATACAAATTAATAGTTGCAGACAATAATTGCAAATACCCCTTGTTCTGCAGTTGAAACACATTTTATTTCTTTCTGTGGTTTCTTTCATTTTCCTTAACTTTGCAATAGCCAGTGTATGGCTTTGTATAATTTTTTTACCTTGTGCATTGCTTTGTTTTATTTTGTTTATGCAGGTATGCATGTGTGTGCATCTATATTGAAACATTTTTCTTTCACTAAACATGCTGTTATGAATATTTCTAAATGTTTACATAATCTCTATACATATGCTAGCATTCTATTATTTCCATGACAAGTTATCAAAATGTTAGGGCTTTCAGGCGCATGAGTTTATCATCCAGAGTAACCCAAAAGTCACAATTTCAGAGGGAGTTTCCTATTGAACTCAAGGTTCAGGAACTCACAGAGATGAAGAGTGACATCCTCCCTGGAGGCTCAGTGGAAAATCCACCTCCCACATCCTGGAGATTGCTAGCTAAGCTCAGTAACTCACACTGTATTTGTGAGACTGAGCCTCAGAGCCTTGGTGACTGCTGGTATGCAGCTTGCCCTTTGTTCTAGAGACCTATCTACTTCTCCTGTGGCATCCACTGTTCAGACCCAGCAATGCTGCAGCAAGTCTTCATCTCAAAAAGTACATGATAGCTTCCTGTCATTCCGCTCATCTGCGGTTTTCCTCTGCAGCATCACTCCTGCTTCAGGTGGACAAAGGTCTCCAATGTAAGGCTGGGTTGCTTCTCTCTAGATGCAAGATTAGATCCCTGTCCCGGAGGTCTTCTTTAAGTGTACACAATGCCTTTAGCTGTCCAGGTTATCATTCCATAGATTGAGAGTGGATATCTCTGCAGGGGCATTATTCACCGTAAATACATTATCTAAAATTCTTCAGTTTGACATTATGCATATTTTGGTAAGCCATTATACTTAAAAACTTTTTGTGGTTGTAAATGGATTTAATTCTTTTGTTTTGTTAAGTGTAAATGGAATTTTCTTAACAAGAACACTTGAATTATTTCCTTTAATAAATTATTAAGAAATGAGGATCACATTATTATGAAATCTAAGCTCTTACAGTTTATTGCTATATTAAATCATGAGAGGTACATAATAATTTACAAAGCCAGCTCTAGAAATTGCCATTTTCATTCCTGAATCACCAGAACTGAGTAGGAACATCTTTTAGATGTTTGTTTGAAGTCTAAAATTGCTAGGCACTGTAAAAATTTTATCATACATATGTTGTAATTCCTGTGACCTCATGAGAAGAACAGGATTTCCAATATAATTTCCTAGGAATCATTAGCTACTTAATGCTTAATATAAGCTGCATATAATTACAGAAATTAACTGTCTGTGATATTTGGAGACTGTTTTAGTATGTTGTTATTCTATTTTAGCTTAGTATTCTTCAGTACAGTTGGTATCTTTTTGCACTATTTAAATTTGTTATACTTTAATGTTTTAATTCACATTTAAGAAATTTATCATTTCTTCACATATTTCAACATATTTAATTTTCCAAACTATCTTACTGTACTGCTGCTGTGCCAGTTTAATCTACTTTTCTAAAACTGCTTTGTGTGCTAAGCTTATTTCAGCAGGGGGCAGCATTTTGAGTTGATTTTTCTCCATGGATCTGCACTGCAACCACGGAATACAAAAGATTGTTCTGAAATCTTGCTCATTACCCGCAGTGAAGCAGGAGAACAGCATGTACTCCTGCATCTCTATGGAAACAAAAATGTATTTTCTTCTGATAGAACTTCTGGAAAATTGTGAAATCTTTGAAATGAAATGAGCGCTCTTTCAGTCAGTGATTGTGGTGAATACAATCCTGAGTGTACTGAGTACATCTCCTCTTAACATACCATAATCACTGTCAGTCCCTTCCCTCCTCCCTAACTTCTCTGAATCTTACCCCTACTCTGCAGAATCTGCCACTATTTCACTCTTCTATTTGTTTGTAGCTGGGTTTTAAATGAGAGAAATCATGCAGCATTCAATGTTCTGCATTTGTCTTATTTCACTTAATATTATGGTCTTAAGATCCGTGCATTTTGATGCAAATGATTTAAGTTTCTTATTCCTTATAGCTGAGTAAGGCTCCTTTGTGCGTACACCATGCTGTGTGTTCTGTTGCCAGGAGACCTGTCCGTTTTCGAGTTTAGCCATTGGGGCTGCTGTCCGAATCAGCATGGATGCATTGTTGCAGTGGGGTATCTTTAAGTCTATGCTCCCTAGAGATTTGTTTAACGTTTGTAGCTGTTTTTATAATAAAGTTGAAATCATTTCCATGCTTGCAAGACCTTATGTGTTTTTTTTTTTTCTGTATTTTAGGGAAGGGTCTATAGAGTGTTTACAGTCTCACTGTTAGTTCAGACTCATAGTGATTGCCTATTTACAGCCTCCCAAGAGCTATGATCACAGGCGCCCCACCACGCCTAGTCTCAATTGCCTTCTCAGTGAGTCCCAGGAGTGGGACCAGCTTGGCAGGCCCCGAGATTTAACCCCTGGCCCCTGCGTTTGCTGTCAAGTGCTTTAATCCACTGAGCTATTTGACCAGCCCTAAGACCTTATGTGTGGTTGTCCCAATCAAAATACTATCAAATGTTGCCTGGGCAGAATCAGTGTTTCCCCTTATGCCTTGAACCTAACTTTTTCATGCTCTGCATGTACTTGTCTGACTCTTGTCTGTCCTAGGACCAACTTTGTCATAATCTTTATACATGCAACAGTACACGGTGTGTGTTCATTAAAAACATACTGAAGTGTTGGCGAGGTAGCTCAGCAGACTAAGCACCTCTGTTGGCAATTGCAGGGACTGTGGTTTGATCCCCAGAACCACATACGGTGCCAACCCTGCACCCCAAGCACGCTAAGCCTGTGACTGCAACTAGGAGAAGTGGCACATGCCGGTAATGCTTGTGCTGGTGAGGTTGGAAACAGGAGGATCATTAAGAATCTGAGCTGTGTTGTAAGACCCTAAACCAAATACATAAAACACACACACACACACACACACACACACAGAGAAATGATACTGAAATGCATAATCTGCTTAGTAAGTTATTATTTCTAATGTACAAATCATGTAATCCTTCAAATTTAATTAATTTTAATATATTTTTCAGTAAACACTATGCTTTTTCCTTTTACTGATTTTGTAGAATTGATCTGATAATGGTGCAAACATTTTAAATTTTTGATAGACACATATTGATGGAACTGTGGCTTCCTCAATGGAGTAAAGATCAAGGAATGTCCTTTCCTAATTTCTAAATGGATGTGAATTTTGCAACAGCAGGTATTGGAAGCAGAAAAAGAAGTTGGAAACTTTATGTGCTCAGCTTGTCAGGGTGGCAGTGGAAAAGAAAATTCATCCTTGCAGTTGGGGATGTGGTCTGATTAACCAGGGGTACAGAATCTTTTGAAATGAATAGTTACTATTTCTAATAGTTTATTTTGGTTATTTCATCTTGAAGTTCCTCCTATAATGGAGAATATTTTACTTTTTCTTTGATTGATCACTTTACCTGTTTTCTAAATGAATCAATTCAATCAGCTGGGGAGACCAATCAGTCCACTTTGAGGGGGGCAGGAGGGAGGAGTGGAGCACAGCAGGAAGAACCAAGCCGAGCTAGGACACTTGAGTTTGAGTTCATAGATCTAGACCTGTGATCTAGACTACATAGCCCAGTGAGACCTAGATTGAATCCCAGACCTACAGGAATATCTGTGCATCATAGGGGTGGCAGAAGGTGACAGGGAAAAATTAGTCTGCATGGAAGAATACAGGTACATGGAGGGGAAATGCCCAGAAAGAACTCAGAAGAATTAATTTAAATACAAATTCCCAATGAGAGATCCTCTTTACTATTCAGCTATAATGTTTGCTCCTCTGGTCAAAAGTACAAAACCATGAGTTATAAAAGTTGTCCATTTCTAAATTTTACTATCCATTATTAGTATCGCTAATTGTATGACTGTAAAGAGGAAACCACATTTTCCCTAATCACATGTTCTCCCTTGGGTAATAATATCAGGAACAAATCCCCGTAGCAAAGGATGGAGGACAGTGCCAAACATAAACTAATATCTCACTCTCAATCAATAAAAAAGATGAAATCTTGGGATGTACACAAAACAAGAATCTCTGACAGAGCAGTGATATTTTTTAAAAAGGCTTTTTATAGAAAGGCTTATTTTACAGTGATATAGCTACCTACTTTCACAAAAAGTATCACAGAAATCAAAATAAAGAGTACTCTCTGTAATAAAAAATGACAAAAAGAAGGAGAAAAATTCAATTTCAGGCCCTGAGCTCATCCAGAAAAAAACTCAGGAGACGTCAACATAGACAAAATTGTAAATCACACACCTGAAATCTCTGAAATAATAGAAACTTAATTAAAGAAACAACCACAGAAGGGGATAGAGGAAATCAGAAAGGAAATAAACTTCCAGGTAAAAATAAAGAAATGATAATTATAAGGAAAGAGTTAAGACAGAGCAACTGGCCTGAGACACCGGGACTACTCCAAGAATTTCCTGAATCCTGCCTCTGTACCCGCTGAGAGAGAGTGACCAGCCTGAGACACCTGGGCCAACTCCCCAGAAACTCCCCAGATCCCCTGCCACAAAGCCCTCCTAGCGAGTGGGAATTTCGCCGACTCCCTGAGCATCAAAGTTCGATGAGTGAGTGGTGAGTCTGAGGGAGAGCCTTTGGCTTCTCCCTGCATGCTCTGCACCATCCAGAGCCTCAGGCCCTAAGACATCCTAGCCAGAGACCTTCCTGGGACACCCTAGACAGAACTGCCTGGAAACTCCCTGGACCCACTGCTGCCAAGCCCGCCATGGGAGCTAGAACTTTTGGTGACTCTCCTGGCACTCGATCCACACCGGCCTGGCCTGGTAAGTGTGAGGGAGAGCATCCGCACCCCCAAGTGCTCCCCTGACCAGGGACCCAACAGAGGGGAAACACAGGAGCTGCAGAAAATAAAGAACTGAACACAACAGCTAGATCCAGGACAGGAATAACTGGATAATCTCAAACTTAATAGCCTGGAACCTGAATCTCACTACACACTAAGGCTATAGCTGGACCAGAGCTCTACACAAAAGGTCAGAGGTCAGTGCTATAAAAAATGACAAAGACATGGAGAAAAATGGAATCTCAGGTCTGGGGTCCACCAATAAGTGCAGATGACATTAGCTCAGCTGAAATGAATGAATTAACAGAGGTGGAAGAAAAGAAACAACAACAGAAAATTATAGAGGAATTCAGACCAGAATTAATGCCTGAAATAAAAAAGAAATATTTGAATAAATAGCATCTGAAGTAATGAATCAAATCCAGAAACATATGGGGGAAACCCAATGCTCACCCATAACAAGTGCAGAGAACATTATTCCAACTGAAATGTATGAACTAACAGTGTCGGAAGCAAACAAACAGCAACAGAAAGTTAAAGAGTTACTCAAAGCAGAAATAATTTCTGAAATCAAAAAAGAATTCTCTGAAATCATAGCATCTGAAATACAGAAACAAGTCCAGAAATATACAAAGGAAACCCAATTTGGAAGAAACTCTGCAGAAAAAGAATTAATAGCTACCTCTAAAGAAGACATGGATTAAAAAAATATATGAGATCAGAAATATGATGGATACCTGGAATGAGCAATACAGAAAAGAAATAGAAAGCATGAAGAAGAGTCAAAGAGATATAGAAGAACTACAAATATTAATCATGAGTCTACAAAACTGTTTGAGTGAAAGATCTTAAAGACGCTGGTACAGCTAGTGAAAAGGTGAGAAAGGATACCTTAAACACAATGAGAATGCAGGAAGAAATAATCCATCATCTGCAAGATAACGCCAGGATAAAAAACGTGAGATTAACTGCTATAAATGAGAATGAAGGAGTCAATGCAAATGATATAAAAAGAATATGGGCAGAAGTAATCATAGAAAACTTCCCAAACATGAGGATAAATCTAGCATTCTGGCAACTGAAGCATACAGAACACAAAATAACTTCGATCCAAGTAAAAAACAAAACAAAACACCAAGACATATAATAGTTAAGATCTCAGAAATCCAACAAAAGAATAATATACTGAAAGCTGCTAGAGAGAAGAAGGAGCTCACATTCAAAGGAAAACCCATCAGAATTATAGCCAACTTCTCTACACAAACAATGAAGGCAATGAGAGCATGGAGCAGAGTTCTTCAAGTCCTACACGAAAACAAATTCCACCTCAGATTATTATACCCTGCAAAACTCTCTTTCAAGTTTGATGGAGAAATGAAACATTTCCATGACAAAGAATAACTAAAGAATTTCATGATGACAAAGCCATCACTTCACAGGATTACTGAGAAGCATTATAGAGAGAGAGAACAATGAGTAGAACTCCATGAATGAGAATGAAAGGAACCCACTAAACAGGAGAGACAATTAAACACAGGATACAAAGGAGTACACAACAGCAGGTAAATATCATGAAAAACATAAGTCAAAACATTTCAGTTATAATGATCAACATAAAAGCACACAATTTACCAATTAAGAGAACTAGACTAGCACAGTGGATTAGTAAATAAACTACAACAATATGCTGTATACAATAAACACACTTAACTCAAAAAGACATTTATAGGATCAAACTCAAAGATGGAAAACAATACTAAATGCCTCAGCACCTCAGAAAAAAACAGGAGTAGCAATTCTGTTCTCAGACAGTCTAAACATCAAACCAAGAAGGACCAACTGACACAAAGGCCACTATATATTGGTTAGGGCAAAAAATCAAGAGCAAGAGGTAACACTCATAAATATCTATGCACCAAACACAGTAGCTACCAACTATGTAAGACAATTAAAGTCATGAAAAACTGAATATCTAACACCACAGTCTTAACAGGGGACCTTAACACCACCTCATCTCAAAAGATAGATCAACCAGACAAAACTAGCAAGGAGGTAGCAAAACCTAAACAGTTCTTGGAACAAATGGACCTGGTGGACATATACGGAGTGTTTCACCCAAACACAGCTGAATACACGTTTTTTTAAACTACACAGGGTCATTTTCCAAAATAGACCACATACTAGTCCAGAGTTCATAGTTAAGCATATGAAAGAAAATAGAAATTATGCCATGCATATTATCTGATCACAGTGAAATGATACTGGAAGTAAATGACATGGAAAAAAAAAAACAGCTTAATTCGTGGAAATTAAACAACACCCTACTCAGCAATCAATGAGTCACAGAAGAAGTTAAACAAGAAATGCAACAATATCTACAATTCAATGAAAATTCAAGCACAACTTACCAAAATCTATGGGATGCGATGATAGCAGTTCTTAGAGGGAAAATCATAGCTATGAACTCACACAGTAGGAAAACAGAATGGGAACAAATAAACACCCTAACAAATAAGCACTTTCAATATCTTGAAAAAGAAGAAATGCAGAATGCAAAGACAGGAAGAAATTATAAAGATTAGAGCAGAAATTAATTCAACTGAGAAGAAGAAAACAGTTCAAATAATCCCTAAAAGTTGGTACTTTGAAAGACTAAATAAAGTTGATAAGCTTCTATCCAACCTAATCAAAAAGAGGCAAGAAAAAATTCAAATACAAGCAATAAGGAATGAAAAGGGTGAAATCACCACAGACCCAGTGGAAATTCAGAAGAATGTCAATAACTATTTTGAGAATCTTTACCCTCATGGAATATAAGACTCAGATGAAATGGACAGATACCTAGAAAGGTACAAATTACCAAAACTGAACCAAGAAGATATAACAACTCTCAACAGCCAACAAAATTCAAAATGTAATAAAAAAACAAAACCTGCCAACAAAGAAAAGTCCGGGTCCTGATGTATTCACAGCTGAGAAATTTATATCTCCTATAAATTTCTACAAGAAATTTATAGGAGATATAATCCCTACACTCCACAAACTCTTCAATGAAATTGAAAAGGAAAGCAGTCCTCCCAAAATCATTTCTGGAAGCAAGTATTATACTGATAACAAAACAAGGGAAAGACACAACTGAAAAGGAGACCTACAGGCCAATCTCCATCATGAGCATAGACGCAAAAATACTCAACAAAATACTAGCAAACGGAATAAAGCAAATCATCAAAAGATCATACACCATGACCAGGTAGGATTCATCCCAGGGATGTAAGGATGGTTTAATTTTCACAAATCTATAAATATAATACACTAGACTGAAATCTAAAATCCACATGATCATCTCAATTGACCCAGAGAAAGCTTTTGACAAAGTCCAACATTCATTTATATTCAAAGTCCTGCAGAAAATGGGAAAACATGGACTCTACCTTAAATTGATAAAAGTCATCCCTGACAACCAAAAGCTAATATAATCCTAAATGGGGATAAACTGAAATCTTTTACTCTTAAATCATGTAAAGACAACGATGTCCTGTATCACGCCTACTATTCAATATAGTTTTGGAATCATTAGCAATAGCCATTAGAAAAGAGGGAGAAATAAATGAAATAAAAATAGGTAAAGAAGAAGTTAAATTATCACTATTTGCAGATGAGATGATATTTTACTTGGAAGACACCAAAAATTCCACCAAGAAACTTCTAGAATTGACATGGAAGTTCAGTAGCATAGCAGGATACAAAGTCAATGCTCAAAAGCCTGTAGCATTCCTCCACACAGATAACCAGCACACTGAAAGGGAAACAATAGAAACAATTACTTTTACAATAGTACTGCGGAAAATGAAATACTTTGGAATTCACTTAACCAAGGAACACAAAGATCTTTTCACAGACAATTACAACACCTTAAGAAAAGAGATTATAGAGGATTTCAGAAACGACACAAAGAAGGCCACTGTCCGGCGCCGCTCCCTTCCCGCAGAAGAAGACACTCAGACACTCAGACACGGGGTTCAGCAAGCCTTTATCGAGTGGGATGCAAGCCTCTACATGTGTCCGCTATCCGCGGCTCCTATCGTGCAAGCATGGCGAATCTCGTGATACAGCAAGCTATATAGATTTCACAAACCAATCATAATTATACACGTGGCCGATTACTATTGGTAGATCTTACAGCAATGGCGGGCTTATTCTAAATAAGGGAGAGGTTGGTACAGCAACAAGAACCAGGAAGCCGGATATGGGCGCCATCTTTGCAGACACGATGGGCGGGGG
>PVKA01039978.1:0-19088 GCA_004027165.1 Ctenomys sociabilis
TAAGCTGAGCTGTAAATGGATATGGTCGACAATTTCTTTGAATAACTCCCTATGGTTGCAGAATGCTGGACTGTGTTGGATTGTGGTGTCGAGTTCAAGCACCTAAGGTAGTTGAATGTCAATGGAGTGCCCACTTTTGACAGGTGTAGACAAAGGAAGGGTTGTAGAAAGAAAAAATCATGATGTGTGTGTATAGACATACAGTTGGGATAGATAACGCTGTGCTTCTACATAATTCTATGAGAGGCAAGATCTGCACTAAAGGTGGTTGGACAGGATATTATGTCGGCTTTTAGTGGTATGGTCATCCACTAGGTAAATAATTATTGAATTTTTGATATACTTTCAGCTATAAAATGACCTGTAAATATAATATCATGTATGCACCTTGTACAATACCAAAACGTTATGAAAACAGTTTGCTATGTATTAATTCATCGACTCTGTATGGTTAAGGTGTTTTGAAACTGTCTGATTGACATTTGTATTTTAATAAAATAAAAATAAATTGAAAAAAAAAAAAAGGACTACCTAGTGGTTTCCATTGAGGATCCCTTTGACCAGGATGACTGGGGCACCTGGCAGAAGTTCACAGCCAGCGCTGGCATACAGGTGGTGTGAACGACCTCACAGTGACCAAACCCAAGCGCATCGCCAAAGCTGTGAATGAGAAGGCCTGCAACTGCCTGCTACTCAAAGTCAACCAGATCAGCTCAGTGACCGAGTCCCTGCCGGCGTGCAAGCTGGCACAGTCCAATGGCTGGGGCGTCATGGTGTCCCGCCGGTCCGGGGAGACAGAAGACACCTTCATTGCTGACCTGGTGGTGGGACTCAGCACAGGGCAAATCAAGACTGGTGCGCACTGCCGATCCGAGTGCCTGGCCAAGTACAACCAGATCCTCAGAATCCACGAGGAGCTGGGTAGCAAGGCCAAGTTCACCGGCCGGAACTTCAGAAACCCCATGAGCAAATAGGCCATGGCAGGCCAGCGCCCAGGCCTCAGGCCCAGGTAGTTAGGTCCGCTCCTGCCACCGCTTCTGTACATGCCATCAGGGCCACCTGGAGGTCGTGACCCAAGCTGTGATCACCATGCTTGTCACCTTGTGTCCCTCCGCGTCTGGAGCTATGTGTGTGCCCCAGGCCAGGTCTAGTGGTTCTTTTGTGAAATAGACTCCAGTGCCCAGGAAAAAAAAAAAAAAAAGAAAACCTTTCCCTGAGAAGCTTAAAGTACAACTTACTAAAATTGCCTTCTATGTGGTAGATACTAGCCTTATATACTCACTTGATTGTACAAATAAAAAAAGGTTGTGGGTTTTTAACTTGGGAAAAGCTCATCTAAGCACACCTTTCAAGTCAGAACACACTTAAACCTTGAGTTCTTTTCTTGGGTTTGTTCATGATTGTTGTTTGTTTGTGAGGTACCAGCCATCAAATATATGGCCTTATGCAAACTAGACAAGTGCCCTAATACTGAGAATAGTATAATATAGTATAATATTATATTATAGATAATATAATATAGTATAATATAATATAAAGTAACATTATATATATATATATATATATATATATATATATATATATATATATATATATATTTCTCAGACAGGATAAAAATTGTTCAAGCTATCCTTCAGCTTGCAATTATATTTTTTCATCATCCCAGATAGGTGGCATTGCAGACATGAGCCATCACACAAGGCTTAAATTTTTACTTCTTTGTTTCTCAAACCAAAATGCTCTCTCTTGAGAGTTTTCCATTCTTTATATATTGTTACTTAAAATGTGGAGTTGTTGAGAAAATATTTGACCTTTTGTAGCGATTAGATCTAAACATATAATTTTTTTTTGTATTTTAGGGAAGGGTCTATAGGGTGTTCAGGAGCTCACTACTAGATCTGACTCGTGGCGATTCTTCTGTTCACAGCCTCCCAAGAGCTGGGCTTACAGGCCCGCACCACCAAGCTCAGTCTTAATCACTGTCTCAGCACAGATTGGGGCAGGGCCAGTCCTGCAGTCCCAGGATTGAACCCCTGGCCCCTGTGCCTGCTTGCAGGTGCTTTAATCAATTTATAAAATAGTTAGATACCTCTTAAGATGTTGTTCTTCTTAATTCCCCCATAGAAAGTCAAACACTTCATTTAACTGGTGAATAAGAAATAGCAGGTACTGAGTTGCCGAGGTGTTCTGGTTGATGCTCTTTTAGTTCTGTGTACACTTTCACACCTAATTGTTGTTTTACAATAAGCAGTTTATTTTCTCAATATGGGAGTATATACCTTGTGGTGCATTTCTGCAAAGCTACCATTCTGTTCTGGTCTGGCTCTTTTAAAATCTACTTCTGTATTCATTCTCTGCCATTCAGTCATTCATTGGTTTACTATTTCTCTCAATACACATTTTCTGAGACAAAAGAAAGCTTGTACCTATGGTTGCAAAACTGGCTTCCACCTTCGAAAACAATTTTGTATTCAAGATTGACACATTAGGGCTAGTGAGATAGCTCAGTGGTCTAAAGCGCCTGCTTAGGCAAGGTTAGGCAAGTGGTCTCCCATGCTTCCACCGCCAGCACCACATCCTGCATCAGCGACACCCCCAGAGTGAGCTGAGCTGGCCAGAAAAAAAACAAAAAGATTATAACATTAGATAAGCAACTTATAAATAAATTCTGTGCTATATGTCATTAGAATTTATAGAAAAAAATATAAGTGGATGTCAGAAAGCACCTATTCCAGGTGAAAAGGAGTTTCTGTATGAAAAAGATAGAATTTAAAGAGGAAAATGCAACTCACCAAGCTTACCAGATTTAATGAATTATATGTGCAGATATGGATCACTAATCTGTAATTTATCAAACTTCTGCATGATTTTGATACATTCTAGAGTTTGAAAATCATTGGCCTAACAAATCCATAAACTTTTATTTATTGATTGGCTTATAAATAAGGCAAAAAACAGAAAAGTGATATGTAAAATTTTTATTGTCAAAAACTATCCAATTAGGTTAGAGTAGTCATCTTACTAGACACACTATAAAAGAAACATAACAAGACAAAGCCATTCTTTGGGCCCAGGGAGCTTATATCAGATGCCAAGTGTAATATAGGTCAGTGATGAGTAAATGCTACAGAGAACTCCTTCCTGAGGAAAAAGTTTTGTCAGCATGGACATTATTATTCCTTTGGTCCAGATGATAGTCAATGCTCAAAAATCAGAAAAGATACAAGTCCTAGACAGAAACAAGGAAATATACAACCAGTTCACATGTCAGCATTAAGCGAACAGTAAAACAAGCAAATGAAAACAATTGGCCACTTCCTTTATCATAAATTAAGTTGGTTGAGCTCTTGAATGTTTGCTTTTGTAGTTTTAGTCAAATATAGAAAATGTTTAGCTATTTTTTCTAATACTATTTTCTCTATATATATCTTCTAGGACTCCTATCACAAGTATGTTAAGATTGCTTCAAAGGACCATTAAGCCTATTTTCATTTTATTTTAACACTGCAGTTTTCTTTTTTGTCAAAGTAGAATCCGGGGCTTCTCACATGCCAGGCAAGTGCTCTACCAGTATGCTATATGATCTGTTCTTTTGCTTTTTTAATTTTTATTTTGAGAAAAAGTCTTATTATGTTTCTCAGGCTGGACGTAAATCTGTCATCCTTCTCTTTCAGCCTTCGGAGTTAAATGGGGCATCACTCTGGTTTCACTTTGGAAAGTTTATATTGCTATTTTCTTTCACTGGTTTTGTATCGCTAGTGTCTAAAACTGCCAATCCTCTGTTATGGGTCGTTCAGAATAGGAACCAGATCAGCCAGAATGGAATTTGGAAAGCCATTTATAACTGAGCTCAAGACCTCTAGATCAGCTCTCACTCAGGAGAGGATTTAAAGGCTGCTTGCCCAAGAAGCAGAGAGGGGTTCTGAACTTGAAACCACATTGAGTTTGATAAACAACTTTATTATCTGACACAAAATAATGCTTTCAGAGTCATTGTGACCACTACTCAAACTAAGTTTGCTGGGTTTTTGTTTCAGTTTCTAGTGAATTTGCACCTGAGTACCTGCAGGCAGCCTTGCATGGCCTGCAGGTTACAAGAAGTTAAAGCCCTTAAGGCCCTATTTACTAAGCAACCTAGTACAGTGTGTGACACATTTACAACAGAAAGCACAAGATTTACATTTATAGCCTAAAATATGAATTAACCCATCACATCGCCCTAATTAAAATTTTCATTTGTTAGTATGTTCACTGCTATAATTTCATTTGGTCTTGTTTTTATATCTTCAGTTGCTCTTCTCATTTTTTTGTATTTTGATTTTTTTCACCTCTAAAAGTATATGAAATACAAAAAGCTCATGTAATGTCTTTATGAATTCCATCATGTCTCATTTCTGGATCCATTTTCCTAAAGTTTATGGGTCACATTATCTTGCTTCTTGCTGTGTATGATAATTACTTTACTGGGTGGCTATCCAGCTTTGTAAATTTAATATTATAGAATATTAGATTTTGTAATTTTTTTTTTTTTTTGGCAGAACCAGGGATTGAACTCAGGCCCTTGCGCTTGCCAGGGAATCGCTTATTCCACAGAGCCATCTCCCTGGCCCCTGTAATTTTTTTCAAAATGTAGGGTTTCATCCTGGCAGGCAGTTACGTAAGGTGAAGATCATATCAGTGTTTCTAAGGCTTGTGTTTAAGCATTTTTTTGCTCCCACATATGGTATGTTCTTCCGAAATCATTACAGAATGCACTAGATAGTCAACAACATGTTGCACTCCTGGTCAGTTAGAACCAAAATGATTTTCAGGCCTGTGTGTACTTCTGAAACTATCTGGCTTACTGCTTTCAGATAATGGTTGTTCTTTGCCCAAACTCATGGAGTTTCACCCTACATATGCACAGATTCATTTCAACCAAAGACTTACAGAATCCTTTGTAAATTTCTGAAGAAATTTCTCTACCCAACTCTCTCCTCTCCAGTGCTCACTCACAAGCTCTAGTTTACCTGGCCTCCCTAAACTCTGATCTCTGTCTCCTCAACTCAGTGAGACTCCCTCTTCTTGTTGCTATTGTTGAGAAAGTATCTAGCAGAAAGCCATAGATGTTGTAAGGCACACTCTGTCCTTATCTGGCTTGTGACCACCACCATGGTTTTGACCTTTAAGCCCCTATGTACATTCTTTCCTGCCAGTGACTCTAATCTCTTCTGAGAACTAGGGGTAGAGTGAACAGGCAGGATCTTTCCTTCTTTCATTTTCATTGTAATCTTTGTATTGTCATGAACTCAACACTTTGCTTTCCAGAGGGCCTTCCATCTTGCTTCTCTACAGACTTACGAAAAAAAATTGTAAGAGTACATATTAATTCTTTTCCTTTTATTTCTTGGGATACCTGTGTCACCTAGCCTGCTAAGTATGCAGATGGCTCTGAATTAGTAGAAAAAAGTCAGCAAGTTTAAAACATCAGAAGTTAAAAAGAAGTATAATGATAATTTTTCTTTTCTTTTTTTTTTTTGCGGAACAGGGGATTGAACTCAGATTCTTGCACTTGCCAGGGAATTGCTTATTCTGTTTAGCCATTTCCCTAGCCCCTATAATGATAAATTTAAGGCCATATTTATTTTGCAAGCCTTTACATATAGAAATGTTTATCATTACTTTATATACTTTATCATGAAATAGTTAACCAATGTGTATACACAACTAAAGAAAAATAATACTTTACAGAACTTTATTTTTTTCCATAAGGAAAACTTCTGAAAGTGGAAATGCTAGGTCAAAAAATATGTAATAATTGAATTAAAAGGATAATTTGAAATTGTCTTTCACAAAGATTTATTAATCCACAATTTGTAAGAAGTGTGTAACATTGGAAACACTAGATATTAATCCTGGTATCAATATATCCAGTAGATTTAAATGGTCAACTTTTTAAATTCTATTGTTGGGGCCGGAGAGATGGATCAGTAGAATAAGTGCTTCCCTGGCAAGCTCAAGGGTCTGAGTTCAATCCCTGGTTCCATAAAAAAATAAATAAATTCTATTTTTGTGATTAATAGGTTAATATTACCACCTTTTAAGTGTAAAAGTTATTTATGCTCTTTCTTCTATGAATTGTCAGTTCATATCCTTTGTACACATTTGATTTGGTTGCAATTCATTTCATTATTGGTACGTAGCAGTCCTGTATGTGTGCCAATGTTAGCTCTTTGGAGAACACATATGGCCTATATACTGCATTTTTTTTAGTTTGACATTTGTATTTTAGCATTATATAGCCATTTGCCATATAAAGATGAATTCTTGAATGCATATTTTTTGAAAAGCTACTACATGCCAACCACTGGATTTAATTTAAAGGGACAGACACAATGGTGAGTAAGACAGACAAATATCCAGGAGTCAAGTAACTTACATTCTAATAGATACATAAGAAAATAAATCAAACATGTTATATAAAGATTGTCATTATATGATGAAATCAAACAAGGTAGCAAAGTGTAAGTGGAGAAAGGGCTCAGTTAAGTTCTTACTGTGGAGATGAACATTTCAGAACAATCTTAGGAAAATGAGGCTTTCTGGGAATGGGGTAATGGAACAGTAATCCCAATGACCAAAAGTAGGAAAAAGTTTGATGTGTTCAAGCAAGAAATGAAGGCATGATTACTAGAGAATAATCAGAAACAGATATGAGTGAGGTTGAAGAGGAAAGTGATGAATGGGACAAAATCATATTTCATTCCAAGAGTAACACAAAGCCACTGAAAACTTTTAAGTATGGAGTGCTATGATCTAATATATGTTCTTAATGTTCACTTTTTCAGCTATACAGTCAATCAGTTAGAAGGGAAAAGAGGACAACCAGAAAGTAGAGTTGGTGAACTATTCTTACAAGAGTCTAGCCAAATACAGTAGTGCACAATTTTCAGTCTAGCAGTAGGAAGGAAGATACAGGAAGATCACTGTGTATTTAAGGCCAGCCTGGATTATGCAGTGACAATCTGTCTCAAAACGGAAGAAAAACAAAAACAAAAATACTAGGCTAGGGACTATACTGGTTTATATTATGGTGGGAACCATAAAGAAGAAATAAAAGTGAAAAGGCAATTCAAAGCAATCCAATCTTCTACTCCATATAATATACCTTCATCTTTACCTATTCTAAATAATCCATTCAAGAATTATTTCTTTAATCTTCTCATTGTGTTTATTCCGTAAGTTGTGCCATAATAATAATGTGTGCAAAGATTTGCAAAAACACTTAACACTATATTTTATAATGTCACTCGTCTTTGTTTTTGTTGGGCCACTGGCTCTAGGAGGTGGGTAATTATGTTTTACTTAGTTATATAACAAGAGCCTCTGTATGTGTCATGTACTAAATACTTAATCATTAATTATTATGGAATTGAAGGAATGGGTATTAAACTTTATTTTAGTCATATATTAAGACATTAATTTATTTTAAGTTACTGATTTTCAGTTTATGGTGGAAAAATACTTTTGTATTCATAAAATAAGCCCATATATATGTGATATTTCCACATAATACCAAATTCGTTCCAATAGTTTACAGAGTTATTTTTATCTATATAAGAAAATTAGGTATAGATGCATAGTTAACTTTCTTAGTATCAAACAGCACAACAAGATTCTGGTTACTACAAACAAATGGGATTTATTGAAAGAATCCCAGATATCTCACAGAGCTAATAGGATATTCAAACATTTAGGATCATAATGAACACAGAAATTACAAGAGGATCGAAAACAGCACTATAGCTCACATTATGCCATGGAAACAGCCTGTTGAGAAGAGTACTGAACTTATTATTATTAAATATTAGATGCTGCCTTCAACATCCACTATCAGAAAAAAGAAGTCATCCCTGTTCCTGTTTTTTTTTTATTTGCATACCAATCCCCTAATAGGTAAATATCATGGCTTAGCTTGAGTCATGTTCTTCCATCCTATGGATAAAGAAAGAATAGTGACAATACCTTTTCAATTCCTATAAAGATTCCTTCCTTTTCTTTATATTTACACTATGGGGAAATCCTGAAGCATAGAAAATGGTTTAGGTGTTGAACAGCTGCAAGGCATACTCAAGAGAACCTTGACAAGATAAAAACCAAAAATTAAAATCCATCCCAGATGATTGTAGTCATTTTGATGACCTTGGGTGAGCCACATTGTATGGAAATTGTTACGTGAATATGCAAAGGTCAAAGAAATTTATTGGGAGAAATTCGTACTTATTGTTCTTCTTAAATTGTGTGTTGTGTATGCATGTGTGTGTGTGTGTGTGTGTTTGTGTGTGTCTAGTCTGCTATCTACATCCAGCATAGAAGTCAGTGATCTGTTTGCTTTCCTCATCTACCAATGTGAGCAAAGATATAGCTGTGCTTAGGTGATTGCCATGGCCTAGGATGTAGAGACAGATGGAACTTTAGAACAGGGAGAGGGCACTTCACAAACTCACGGACTGTGAACCTAGGAAGAGAAAGCAGTGACATAGGTTTCACAGAGAAGCATAGAAACTGGAGCTTCTAGTGGGACTATATGGCCTGAAATTTTTGACCAACCATATCCAGCAGGAAAAGCAGAGCATGATCTACCATTCTCACAAAAAAATGTATGTGTAGAAACAAAGTACATTTTAGAAATGATTCACCATACTTCCCAAGTACTGCAGTCTCTAGTACAGTACTGCAGAACCTGAAAAGGAACCACTCACTGAAAATCACAGAGAATTTGTTTAGGAGTAGTATCTTTCTTTTTAATTACTTTTTATTCAGGCCAAGTGTATAGCTCAGTGGCATAAGTACCTGTTTGGCAAATGCAAGGTCCTGAGTTTGATCCCCAGTACCAAAACAAAAAACAAACAACCTAATTTCTTTTTTGCTTCACTGGTTTGAGGGGATGGGCATTTTATTTTATTTTTTTCTTTATTTTGCTCTTTCCTTTTTGCTTTTTTCTTCTCTGTTCTTTGGTTACTTTTATCTAATTCTAGTATTTTTTATTTATTAAGATCCTCCAAGGGCCCAGGGAGATGGCTCAGTTGAATAAGTGTTTCCCTGGCAAGTTCAAGGGCCTGAGTTCAGTCCCCAGTTTTGAAAAAGAAAAAGAAAGAAAGAAAAAAAGATCCTCCATTTGACTTTTATCTCCTCAACTTTTCCTTACTTTTCAAATTTTACTTCTTCCATTCACCCATTCCCACTCATTCCACCTTTATTAGCATTACAATTGAATTTTATTAACCTTTAGCTCTTTAGTTAACTCTATGCTAAAAAATTATAATGAAATTATTTTTATTTCAAAGAGAATAAAAATGATAGAGAATTTTGAAAACTAGATGATACAAAATTAACAATGGTCATTATATTGCCTATTGTTATCTTCAAAGTAGCTACTCAGATTATCAGATAAGGATATGAAAAATTGATCAGATATTATAAGCACAAACTTTTCCTTTCAATGAACTAATATAAATTAGTAGTATAATTATGTTAGCTATCTTTCTATATATATTTTCTCTTCCTTCTTTTCTCCATTCCCCAATCCCAAATGTTCTCTCTTTTTGAGTACATATCCCCTTTCAAAATATCTATGACATCTTTTGAATCTTATTTACTCTACAATTTCTTACACTAGGGAGACAATACAATGTTTATACATATGAGTCTGACTTATTTCATTTGTGAGTATGGTCTTCAATTGCATGTACTGTGTTTATTCTGATTTTACTAATTAAAGATTATTGATGAATTATTGTCTATAGGTGTGGTGGTATAATTGTTGCATATAATAGATATTTACTGTCAGTATTTGATTTGTTGTGCCAGGGAGATAGCTCAGCAGCATAAGTGCTTGCCTGGTAAATGCAGGGTCCTGAGTTCAACTACTGATACTACAAAAAAAAATTTTGATTTGTCTTTCTGT
Organism: Ctenomys sociabilis; assembly: GCA_004027165.1. NCBI lineage: Eukaryota > Metazoa > Chordata > Mammalia > Rodentia > Ctenomyidae > Ctenomys > Ctenomys sociabilis. Next base: position 9,947 of record PVKA01039978.1, read on the forward strand.
TTCTTTTTTCATGTATTTAGTTTAGGGTCTACAGGGTCTCACTATGTAGATCAGACTTGTAGTGATCCTCTTATTTTTTAAGCTTCTCAAATGCTGAGATTACAGGTTTGTGCCACAATGCACAGTCTCATTCACCCTCTCAGCATGCCCCAGGATTCTTTTCTTTCTACTATAATCATACAACTCTGTTCTATGGTCAAGCAGATAACTGTTTTCTTGCCTTTAATATGGCATATCAATATCCAACTTTGATTCTATTATTCTTGCTCCTCTTGTTGCTATACAATGATGGTATAGCTGTTGCTATTAACTGGTTTATATTGAATGTCAATATCTTATTTGGTGTTTTGTCATAAACAATACAGTAGATCATTTCCAGAAAATTGGGTGCTGGACAGATTATATTGCACATTCTTGCTTGTGCAAATTTATATGTAGTTGGGCCTTGGAACAGAGGCAAAGACATAAAGTTAGTCATGACCACAGTGAAAGACTAAGAAACAGACACTATCTGAAGGAATATCCATATTAGCAACAAAGAATTTCCTCTTCAGTTGACATGCAAACCTTACCAAGACACACGGAAGCATGAGAACACAAGGTGACAAAATGCCTCCAAAAACTCCAAATTCACTCAAAGCTAATCTATGGAATATCAATGGGAGGAAAATCAAAATCAAACAGCTAAATTATGCAAACCAATAACAGAGGAGAAAAAAAACAGATCAATAAGGTGCTTAGTGAGCTCAAACACAATATAAATAAATACATTATGACTATAATAAACAGAATGATCAGTAAGCTTACAGATGGCACTAATAAAAAGCTAGCTGAGCAAAACAGAATGACTCGAAAACCAAGTGACCAGTTTAGCAAAAATTTTGAGTCTACAAAAGGTACTAAACAGGGATGGGAGATGGCTCAGTGGAATAAGCGCTTCCCTGGCAAGCATGAGAGCCTGAGTTCAATCACCAGTTCTGCCAAAAAAAAAAAATAAATCCAAAAGGTACTAAACAGAAATTCAGAAGATAAAAATTATTGTGTTGGAAGTACCTTACTTACTTTTCTCATTGCTGAGACAAAATACTTGATTTTTTTGTTTTATTTTTTATTTATTTACTTTTTTTTTCAGTACTTGGGATTAAACTCAGGACCCTGCACTTGCCAGGCAAGCATGTATTCTACTGAGATACCTCCCTGGCCCCTGAGACAAAATACTTGAAACAAATTCAATAGGAAAGGTTTATGTCATCCCACTTTGAGGAGCTTTCAGTCCAGAATTGCCTTCCTCCAAGGCAAAGTGGTATAAAAGAAGAAAAACTGCTCACAGCAGGCAAAAGCAGTGAATGTAACAAGCGGGAAGCAATGTCAGCAGCCAGTTTTGTCTCTAATATTCTATGCAGGCTACATACCATCAGGACAGACAACAGTCACACAGGTTGGAATGTCCCATTACCCACGCCTGGAACTATGTCAAATCAATTAGTGGAGTAATTTTGTACCCACAAACCCTTAATCTCTGCATCCCACACTTTAGATCCAGCCACCTGTAAAAAGCCCCACCTATAACTGCATGAGGCTGAGAGAATATCCAGATACAAGCCATAATGAAAAGTTGGGCATGGTGGTGTGCCTCTGTAATCCTAGTGCTTGGGAGGTGAAAAATAGGAGGACCACTATGAGTCTGATCTGTGTAGTGAGACCCTGTAGAACCTGTACTAAATACATAAAAAATAATGAACAAAATAATTATCCAATATTACCCAAAAAAGAAAAAGTTCTAATCAATGAGATTAGAGATGAAATCACCATAGATACTGCCAAAATCAAGAAGGTCATTAATAACTATTTTGAAAATCCATACTCCAATGAATTGGATAATTAAGAAGAAATGGGTAGATTTATGGATATATAAAAATTACCAAAACTGAACCAAGAAAACATAAAAAAGTGAATAATCTAATAATAGACAATAAAATTAAGGCAATGATAAATCTACAAAGAAAAGCCTAGAATCCAAAGTATTCATCTCTGAATTCTACAAAAGAGAGAAAAATCTAACACCAATACTCTAATTCTTTAATGAAATTGAAAGAGAAAGAATACTACCAAACTTATTGCCAAAAGCTATCTCATTCTTCAATCTTATCTCAATATGACTAAAGTTATTGATGACAAACCTACTATCAATATCACATTAAATAAGGGAAAGCTAAAAGCTTTCCCTCTAAAATTAGGAAAAAGACAAGGATGTTCATTATCACCACTTCTTTTCAATAGCATACTCAAAATATTAACCAGAGGAGTCAGGCAAGAGAAACAAATAAAAGAGATACATATAGTAAAGAAAGTCACCAAATAGTATTATTTGTAAATGATATGGTCCTTTACATAAAAGATACAAAAAAATTCCAAAAGATCTCTAGAATTAATAAGGAAATTCAGCAATGAAGCAGGATACAAAAAACAATACCATTGCTGTAAACCAATAACAAAATAACTGAGGGAAAATTAGGAAAACAATAACATTCTGAATAGTATAAAGTAAATTAAATATTTAGGAATTAGTTAACTCAGAAAGTGGAAGGCCTCTACAATAAAAACAACAGTACTCTATAAAAAGATAAAAGACAACAGCAAATGGAAAAATATTTCCTGTTCCTAGATAACCAGAAATAATAATGCAAACGTGTGCATCCTCCCCATGCTGTTATATAGTTTTACTGCAATCTCAATAAAAATACCAACAACATTTCTCATAGAACTAGAGAAAATAATCCTAAAATTCATATGGAACCAAACAGACCCAGGAGAGTAAAAGTGATTATTAGCAACAAGAGCAAAGTAGAAGGTGCCACAATCCAAGAGCTCAAGTTACATAACAAGGGTACAGTGATAAAAAAGAGAATGGTACTGGCACAAAAATAGACATATGGATGGCAGAGAATAGAGGATTCAGAAAAAAATGCATATTATTTACAATTCCTCATCTTTGACAAAGAGTCCAGTAATATACATTGGAAAGAAAATAGCCTCTTTAGCAAATAGAACTGAGAAAATTGGTTATACACAGAATGTATCTAGACCCATACGTCACAACCTGAAATAAGGAAAATCCAAACATACTTAATACTTAAATATTGAAACATAAGAGCTCAACCTAGTGGAATACAAAAATAAGTCGAACTATTCAGGTCATAGCAATATGCAAGAATTTTTTGAATAGGACCCCAGGCTAAAAACAGGAGGATTATGACAAGACAAAGCTGCATAGTGAGACTCTGTATCAAATACATAAATTTGTTTTTAAAAATCCCAGATATTATCTAATTGAAAAGCTTCTGCACCACAAGGAAATAATCAACAGAGTGAAGAGATAATCTGTAGATAGTGAAGAAGTTGTCAGCTACACCTCAGATAGAAGACTCATACCTAGAACATAAAAATCTTTTTTTTTTTTTTTTTTTTTTTTTTTTTGGCATTTGACTTAATTTTATTTTGAAAAGTAAAAGCAAAGCAAGAACAAATTCAGAAACAGGGCAACATACAACAGAACATATGTTACAGATTTTCAAACCAACAATACCTGATTAACAATGATTGATATGTTATCTATTCTATCATCAAATCTATTGCTCAGATTAACTGATATAGTTACATAAGATTGGACATATAGATGATGGTCTAAAGTGTACTATATCCTTTTTTATATCCACTCCCAAGTTGATGGGAATTTGGGTTGTTTGCAAGATTTGAAAATGAAAAATAGTATTGCTATAAACATACATGAACCTATACCTCTGTTGTATGATGTTTTCATTTCTTCTTGAAAAATACCCAAGAGGGGAATAACTGGGTTTAATGGGAACTCTAATCCTAGTGTTTTGAGAAATCTTCCCACTGATAGTGATTGCACCAGTCTTCATAGAACGCCTATGCTTAAAGGACAGTTGGATAAAATGTTTTCCACTCTGCGAGTAGTCTTTTCACTCTGTTAGTGATTTCTTCTGATGTGCAGAAGCTTTTTAATAACATGAGATCCCAGTTGTTTGTAACTATCTTAACTATCTCAGTATATATAATATATTTTTTTTCTTTTTTATTAATTTTATTGAGAAACAAATAGCAGTGAGACAGTTTCAAACGAATTAGTAGAACAGTTTCAATAATTATTACATTGCATATTGTTTACAAAGGATCAAGAAACTGTGGCACAGGGTTTCAGAATAAATCCTGAGGGGATTTGACTGACCTTGTCAAATACAAGTTACATTTCTTCTTATCTTGCTTTATTTTGTTCTTAAACATCCAGCAGAAAAGTATAAAAATAAGGTATAAAAAGTAAAGCCATATTAATATGCTGAGCTGTAAAAGGCTCAAGTGAACAACTTCTGACATGGCTAGGTCTACAGATAACCCATTATTATCATGAACTACTGGACTAGTTGTATGTAACTATCTTAACTATCTCAGTAACATGCCATTATTTAAATGGCAATGCAATATCAGTCTCTGACAAGACTAAACAAAAAAAAGGAGATACAAATGAAGAACCATTTTGTAACTGTATATTCAAAATAGTTAGTATAGGTATACAACTACTTTCTCTTAATTCACTGAGAAGATTTCTACTAATAGTGTTTGGAGGGGATATCATATCTGCCTCTTGTACAGTGAAGAATGTAAAAATCTTAGATGCCCGAAAATGAAAAGCACAGTATAAAGAGCAACTGAAATGAATAGATACTTCTCAGAAGTATAAAGCACCAATAAATGCATGAAAAAATGTTCAACATCCTTGGCCATTAGAAAAAGGCGAATTGAAACTCACTGAAATTCTACCATACTTCATAAAAATAGGTTCCATTTTTAAATAAATCAATAACAAATACTCACAGGGCTGCAGGGAAAACCAAATCCTTCTAATTTGTTGGTGGGAATATGGACTAGTACACAAATTAATATGTATAGTCCTCAAAAAACTAAAATTATAAATTTCATTGGACCACATATTCCCCTTCTGGGTATCCTCTTGAAAGAATTAAAGTCATCACATTATAGTGTTACTTGCACATCCATGTTTATTGCACCACAATTTGTAATAGCTAAATCTTGGAATTGGACTACATTTCCATTAATAGATGAACAAATTAAAATCATGGTATTTGCATACAATGTATTATTACTTTATTGTAAACAATAAATTTGAGCAGTTTTGAAAAACTAAATGAACCTTGAATCCATAAAGTTAAATCAAATAAATCAGATACACAAATTTGAATATCACATGGTTTCTTCTAGATGAGACCCAAAGTATAAATTAAGAGCAAAATAAAAGATAATAGGAAACAGCTAGATAGAAAATTTTCTGAACAGAAGAGCAACGGGAAGAAAGAGAAGGGGTGGGAAAAGCAGCTTTAGATATAGTTGAAGTTTGAAATATTAGTGAGAATATCAACTAATTCAAACTAAAGAACGGTTTTGTAAATGGAAATTACTTTTAACCTCATTTGACAGCTTATTTTCTAATAAACATAGCTATGGCTTTAGTTATAAATATTAGATTTTATTGTATAATACTCAAAAATAATTGTACTCTAAAACATTTATTTTCAACCATCTTAAAAATCAAAAGGTTGCCGGGCGTGGTGGCGCATGCCTGTAATCCCAGTACTCAGGAGGCTGAGGCAGGAGGATCATTGTGAGTTCGAGACCAGCCTGAGCTACAAAGTGAGCTTAAGACCAGCCTGAACTGCATAGTGAGACCCTATCTCAAAAAAGACAAAAAAATAAATAAATAAAATAAAAAATAAAAATAAAAAGGTTGACATGAACCACAAAACGTCTTCCATAACAGTACCTTCAAATTCTGTTTGCTAAAACATGAATTTGGAGCAATAATAAAAATTATTTGGATACCAGCAATGCTTATATTCTGCCCCAGAAAGGCATGGGAATGAGTCAATAACATTCCAATTGGTCTAAAAGCAGGGATATATGCCCGAGTAATGAGTCATAAGCAGCCTGTTGGCCATATTTAGCAAAGGAGCCTGCTGTTGATTAGCTGTGCTCTGACAATAAATAGTCTATCATTGCTTCCAATGTACATCGCCATGTTACAGAGAAGTTCTACAAATATAATATTATTCATGTTACCCAAGATAGCATATGGACATGTGAATACTTAACATGAAGATCTGCTTTATTATGTACAACCTCATGGAATATATAGGTAAGGAGACAGTGGATAGGTGATCTTGATGTAGTCAACTTCATCATTTTGACACTGAGCACCTAGCTTCTGTGTTATCTGTGTCCTACTTTTGCTCCTACCACTTCATTTGACTGATAGCCTTTTGACCATTTCATTGTTTATCAGCACCTGAAGAGGTTAACTGAAACCAGATGAACTCAAACCACTCAATATACGTTTCTTACTAGCAGCCATATTAAAGAGTTCTGTTCAGAGCATGGTTACAACTTCTGGTTAAAATTAGGTTTCTGAATTATCAACAAGTTTGAATATCCATGGTGTTTCTGTCCCTTGTGACCCTGCACAATCTGGAATTGGCTGGCTGTATATACATTATTTGCCTTGCCATATGGAGAAAAAAAATGAGTCATTAGAAAGAAGAATAAAGATGCTAGTTTTCTGTTTCTGTACAGAATTTTCTACCCAGTTTCTTCTATACACAACTAACTAAAACGTACAGGAGGCTCTGTTATAATACATTCTAATTATTGGTTTAGTTACAATATTTTGTAAAACCTTAACAATAAAGTTATGGAGGTATGGCCATTTAGTCACATTTTTCACATTTGAAGGGTTTTATGTCAGTGTCCTAAATAATATTAACTCATTAATTATACTAACCTCAATCAGAAATTTGTAACAAGGGAGTGCCACTAATAACATACTGTTACACATTTATCTTATGTAGCACAAACTAGAGTGTATCCCCAGGGAAAACAAAACTTGTGTTATCAGGGCCGGTCAAATAGCTCAGAGGATTAAGGCACCTGCAAGCAGGCACAGGGGCCAGGGTTTGATCCCTGAGCCTACCATGCCAGATTTGCCCACAAGCATGCTGAGATGGCAATTGAGACTGGGGGTGGTGGTTCCCACCTGTAATCCCAGTCCTTCCGACGGTGTAAATAGGTGGATTACTACAAGTCTGATCTAGTAGTAAGAACCCGAACACCCTGTTGACCTTCCCAAAAATTAAAAAAAAAAAAAAGACTTGTGTTGCCTTTCTTTTTTTTTTTTGCATTTTATTTTTATTTTATTGAACTACAAATGTCAATCAGACAGTTTCAAGACACCTTAACAATACAGATTCGATGAATTAATACATTGCAAACTGTTTTCATAATGTTTTGGTATTGTACAAGGTGCATACATGATATTATATTTACAGATATTATTTTAGCAGATATCTCTTATCAGTGAATTAAGAGTGTAGCTGCTTACTTATCTTATTTTTTATAGCTGAATTATATCAAAACTTCAATAATTATTTTCCTAGTGGATGACAATAGTACTAGAAGCCAACATAATATCCTGTCCAACCACCATTAGTGCAAATCTTGCCTCTCATAGAATTATGTAGAAGCACAACGTTGTCTATCCCAACTGTACTGTCTGTACACACACATCATGATTTTTTGTTTCTACACCTCTTCCTTTGTCTACACCTGTCAAAGGTGGGCACTCCACTGTCATTCAACTAACTTAGGTACTTGAACTCGACAACACAATCCAACACAGTCAGCATTCTACAACAATAGTGAGTTATTCAAAGAAATTGTAGACCATACTCATTTACAGCTCAGCTTAATATTATAGCCCCACGATGTATACTTCATTTTTATACTTTTCTGCTGGATGGCTAAGACGTAGATAGATCAAGACTTATATACCAACACATGAACTTTATATGTCCTATGCGGTCAGTGAAGTCCGCTCAGGGTTTATCTTGTAGTCCTGTATATTATTCTGTAGTTCCTTTGTCTGTGTCATCCATGTGGATGAGTCAAGGCCAATGCTTGACCAGTTTGCTCCATGTGAGAGCCTGAGAGAAAGTTTTCTCTTCATGTGACTTTCCCCAGGCACCCTATAGAACTTCAATCTCTTTCCTCTGTGGCTCCATAACTCCTTGTTCAGAAAATTTGGAGCTCACCTGAGTTTCATGATGTTGCAGTACAGGTTCACCTATGTCCTGAGTCTTCACTGACCTTGAAAGGCTAGGGCCAAAATGTTGGGTGGGCCCGGAGCCCTACTCCGGGCGCGCTGCTAGGGAGTTCAAGGGGAATCACTCTCCCCAGCCTCTCTCCCCTCCCCTCCCCCCCGCAACCGGGCTGCGGCCCCTCCTGGGCGTCCGAGCTGCTACGGGTGCGGTGGCCGAGCGGGGTGAAGGTGGCTGCAGGGTAGCGAGCCCGTCTGGGCTCGGGGGCGGCGGGGAGGCCTGTGGGAGGATGGGCTCCCCCGGCGCGGAGGGCGCGGGGAAGAGCCTGCAGTACCGCGTGGACCACCTGCTGAGCGCCGTGGAGAGCGAGCTGCAGGCAGGCAGCGAGAAGGGCGACCCCACGGAGCGTGAACTGCGCGTGGGCCTGGAGGAGAGCGAGCTGTGGCTGCGCTTCAAGGAGCTCACCAACGAGATGATCGTGACCAAGAACGGCAGGAGAATGTTCCCAGTGCTAAAGGTGAACGTGTCCGGCCTGGACCCTAATGCCATGTACTCCTTCCTGCTGGGCTTTGTGGCAGCCGACAACCACCGCTGGAAGTACGTGAATGGGGAATGGGTGCCTGGGGGCAAGCCTGAGCCCCAGGCGCTCAGCTGCGTCTACATTCACCCGGACTCGCCTAACTTTGGGGCTCACTGGATGAAAGCCCCCATCTCCTTCAGCAAAGTCAAGCTCACCAACAAGCTGAACGGAGGTGGCCAGATCATGTTGAACTCCTTACACAAGTACGAGCCTCGGATTCACATAGTGAGAGTTGGGGGTCCGCAGCGCATGATCACCAGCCACTGCTTTCCTGAGACGCAGTTCATAGCAGTGACCGCTTACCAGAACGAAGAGATCACTGCTCTTAAAATTAAATACAACCCATTTGCAGAAGCTTTTCTGGATGCAAAAGAAA
>PVKA01039979.1:0-19077 GCA_004027165.1 Ctenomys sociabilis
TTATTGAATCTTTGATATAATTCAGCTATAAAAAAACCTGTAAATATAATTTCATGTATGCACCTTGTACAGTACCAAAACGTTATGAAAACAGTTTGCAATGTATTAATTCATTGACTCTGTATGGTTAAGGTGTCTTGAAACTGTCTGATTGACATTTGTATTTTAATAAAATAAAAATAAATGGAAAAAAAAACAGAAATGAATCATTGTGACATTTTATGATTGAGTCAGAGTGACAGAAAAAAAGGGCTGGGGACATAGTGGCACAGTACCTGTCTGGCAAGCTAGGTCCTGAGTTCAATTCCTGGTACCAAAGGGAGAGGGAGGGAGGCAAAGGGAGAAAGAGGGGGTAAGAGGGAGAGGGAGAGAGGGAGAGAAGGAGAGAGGGAGAGAGGGAGAGAAGGAGAGAGAGAGAGAGAGAGAGAGAGAGAGAGAGAGAGAGAGAGAAAGAGAGAGAGAGAAAGAGAGAACACCCAGCCTGAAGACACTGTTAATATATTATTTGACATTTCTCTATTTCTTGCTTGTTTTGTAGGCCGCCAGTTTTGGAGTGTATGTAATAAAGACTAAAAACCATGGAGTTGTTAGAATTGGTGCACAGATAAAGTGGTTTTTTCAGTCTACTTTTTAGCTATTTTTCCCCCCAATTTCTGGAAGATGCAGTCATTCTAATACTCCTGCCCTGAGATGTTAATTGTAGCTCTGTGTAGTCAGGGTAGCACTCCGCATGGTGGGGACTGCATGGTGGGGACAGCTGGGACAGAGAGAGTTCCAGAGTGAGTTGGGCTCTCCCTGATATCTCCACTCCACTTTCACTCTGATCATTACTTCATCAAGATTTGATTTGTGAGCACAGGGACACCAACCAGACTCCTCTTCTGATTGGTGGAAGGGTATAGTGGTCACACACGTAATACATCCCTGCCCCTATAGGCAAATACTTTATACTCAGCCAGAGTTTCAATACACAGTAAACGAAAAGAGCACCTGCCAGCAGGCCTTGTGGAGCCCACTTTGAAAAGTGGGGTGCACATAATTGGACGCTTGATGTAGAGTCCGGTGTCTTCAGTGGAGGTGGAGTTACGGTGTCTGCAGTGTGATGCCTGCAGCTTCTCCACAGGCCTCGCGGTGCTGCCTGTGATGCTTAGCCAGTGTAATGCTGCTAGTCTGCCCCACAGGCATGCTCTGGCTTTCTTAAGTGTGTGCTTTCTTAGGTAACATCAGCCTCCAGCCTCTGCTCCTACCCCTCGCCTTTTCATACTATAAGTGGTTGCTGCTAAACCTTTATAGATTAAAGGGTGAGCAACACAGTCACATGTGGAAGTTCATTAGAAATGTCACATGCCTAGAAGGCTAACATTTGGAAGCCTGAGGAAGGAGCACGGCAGGGAGCTTGAGGTCAGCTGTGGCTAAATGGTGAGTTCAAGGCCAGCCTATCCTACAGTACATGGCAAGACCCTGCCCCAACAAACAAACAAACAAACAAACAAACAAACATCAAAACCCCCCAAACAGGGAACTCCAACCCAAAACTGACTCTCTCAGTCTGTAGTCCAGTAAGATTCTCACATGAAATATAAATCAATGAGTTAAAACAGTAAACTGATGAGGACTAGCCTTCATATTTTCTTTGATCTAAATGGTGAAGCCCAAATTTTTCCTTTACAAGGGAAAAAAATTACAGGGGTGCACTTGTGGCCTCCCCATCTGAAGCCCTTACTTACCTGGATGTTGGTAGTGTTTTCAACAGCATTGTTTTATGTCCAGTGAATAAGCTAGGACAAAAGACATTTAGAGCATCCACAGTTAGGGATGTGATTCCAGCCTCACAGTCATGTAGGTGGTTTTCAGCGGTGCTTTTGTGCCTGTTTCCTCTACTTGGCGAGGTGAGCAGCCATTTGTAGAGCACTGTCCCCTTCTGTAGACTCCCTTTTTAATCAAAGAGCTCATGTCGAGCCACATGGGTAGACTGCACACATGTGTCCCCTTCTGCTGCCCAGGGGAGCCTCCAGCTCCTCACTGCCAGCTTCAGGAGTGGGATGCCTTCAAAGGACTTTGGCCCAGAAGTCCACAATGGTGCCAGGCTAGGTTCTGCTACTTTTGAAGGAAATACAAACTCCCTGTGGCGCCAGAGCAGATTGCGCTGAATATCTGACTCATAATATAATTGATATAATCTAATTGAAAGAATGAAATGCGTGCATGTCCATTACACTTTAAATATTATACGCTTTTTCACAATCTAGTATGGGATGTCAATTTAATAAGGAGAGAGGAAGACGTAGAGGCAATGATATAAAAAGTATCTCTCTGTGAACAGCATAAATTCTACTTATGTTATAATGACTTAATATATTGTTTTTCCTTGGTCAGAACCAGGGATTGAACTCAGGCCCTTATTCTACTGAGCTATCTCCCCAGCCCCAATGACTTAATAGAATATGCATTTATAAGTTAAAAGAAATTAAAGAAAATTTCTAAGAATTTATTTTTTGTTTGATACCAGGGATTGAATTTGGGACCTGGTGCTTGCCGAGCAAGTGCTTGTTCTGCTGAGCTCTCTCCCCAGCCTGCTAAGAATTTCTATAACAGAATCTTATCAGTTGTTGCCTCAGCAGCAAAGTAAAGAATGTAAATATTATTAAATACAAATCTGTGGTTAATTTACATAAAACTATGTAAAATTACAGTATGTTCATTTATGGAAAATACCTACATCCACTTACTGAACCATTAAGAAAACCAAAAAATATGGTCCTGTAAAATCTATTGACATTGTCCTTACAAATATGTCCTACTGCAAGACCTTAATTTCTAATTAGAACTTAAGGAAAAGACACCCTAAAATAAAAGCTTGTTTTGTTTAAGGAGTCACGTGGTACAATAAAAATGTTTAGTCATTTAATTGGTACCAGAATTGAACTCAGGACCTTGCACTTGCAGGCAGGCACTTATGTCACTGAGCTATATCCCCAACTCAAAAATATTTAGTAGCTGGGAACTCTCTGTTGAGATTCCTGAGGATCACAAATACGATTTTACTTCTTTGCTTCACTGCTGTAAAATCCTAGAGATTCCTATAGCCACCACCATTTATCCTGCACTTAGAAACGAAGGCAATCTACAGACATATAATTTCTGAAGATAATTTATTAAATTATTGATTTAATAAAGATAGTGCTTTTAGAAAGGTTGACTTTTGCCAAAATATCAAGCCAAGCCACTGTTTTTTTCTCATTATAATTCCTTTGGCTAAAGTCCTTATTACTAGGTCTTGTTGGATGAAGTTGCAGCTTGAGAATTTTTCTTCAGTTTTCTATTTAACTACCTATCTACTTACAATAAGATGATTTTGGGGAAAGTTAACTGCCCCAGAAAGCAGTACTTTTCCTCATTCTGACCCTCCTGGTATTTGTTTACCTGAGTCAGGCCTCCTGGAGCTTATTAAGGCGAGGAGTCTGTAGCATAATCATTAGTGGCTACCAGGCCAGAACACTGGTGATTTTTCACAGGAATCCGTGATGGTTTAGGGGCAGTGCCATCAGTTGATACATAAATTATTCTTCTGTACCGCCCATGTGGAGATACTGAAATTGTCTTGCAAATCCCTCCTCTGGGTGGTCCTGCAGCTACATCTCACTTATTACGTGAGACAGGATTTCAGACGCATCCTATGCTTGGGAAGACGCACAGAAAACATAGTCTAGATGCCACTAAATGTACTTTCCTCTTCTGATTTTCTGAATCATTATCATCACAATAGCTTAACCCTGGAAGAGGAAAACGCAGTGATAACCCTCGTGATGGAAAAGCCTTGCAGCTGAGGAGGCCGGAGGGCTATAAACACCTGACCCCCTCTTCCCTTGACTTCCTGCTTTGCTCACTTCCTGTTTCCTATGCTACCCTGGTTGGAGGCCTGAAGTGATGAAGATTACTAGGGTGTCAGTTGTGGTCCTCATGATTTTTGTGTCCATTCATTGTTTAGATGATGGTAAGGGAAAAGGGAGATTCTGGAAGGTGGCCCCTCTGGCTCTGGTATCCTTTCTGCTGTAAGGTCGACTTTGGGTCATATTTTATTATCTGGTGACCATCTGCTAATAGTGAGTGACGTCCTCTACTCAGGTGCGCTATGTTTACTCTTGAATCCACAACCAGGTGACCTCAGGATTTTAAATATTATACATCTTATGTATATTTAAGATAACATTAAACATTATTTGTCATAGCATAACGATGTGTAATTGACTTAAACATTAAAAGGAAAGCACCTGATTGCTTTTTCCAAGTATTTACAACCAAATATTAAAGCATTTCAGGTCTCCATCCATTACGCTTAGAAATACTTCAGCGATGTACTGTTTTTTTTTTTTTTTTTTTGCTGAACCAGGGATTGAACTCAGGCCCTTGCACTTGCCGGGGAAGCGCTTATTCCACTGAATTATCAGTGATGTACTTTTGAGGTCTATTTGTAGGATGACTTTGAGTACCCTCAAAAGAACCTGTGGATAATTGATTTGTGAGCCTTTGAGGTTTTTCTACATTCAGATGAAAGACCGAGCCATGGAGATAATCTATCCAAGACCACACAGTGTTCACAAAATTGAACTGTGCCAATTCCATACAGAGCTGAGATACAGGTTGCTAGAGGTTAAAAGCTTTCTGAGCTGTTGCCTGACAGACATGGCCCGTGACAGTTTCATTTCTTTCTTTTGTCAGTGATTACCACCTGTAGTGAACGGTGGCTGTGGGTGAGAGTGTCATGGCGGCTTCTTGGGACGATCCAGGAACCCCGGCATTCTGAACTGTACCTAGGAACTGGTTGTCTCGCAAATGGAAGAGTGATGGACTACTTTGAGTATTTTTACTCTATCTCTCGTTGTGGGATCAAAACTGAAGTAAGGAGAGTTATCATTTAAACAATGTTCTTTGGTCTTTCTTTCTTTCTTTCTTTCTTTCTTTCTTTCTTTCTTTCTTTCTTTCTTTCTTTCTTTCTTTCTTTCTTTTCTTTCTTCTTGTCTCACTATGCAGTTCATGCTGGCCTGAACTCACTTTGAGATCAGGTTGGTCTCAGATTTACAAGGATTCTTGGCCTCCCTAGGGCTGGGATTACAGGTGTGTGTCATCAAGCCAGGTCCTTTGGTTTTATTTTAAATGCAACAAAAAATCGCTAAGGTTAACTATCAATTCATTTTATGGCAGGTATCATATTTCTTATTCCTTACTTTTTGGATCATTTCACAATAGAAAGGACATGAGGTAAAACCTGGAGCTTCACCCATGGCACTTTCACTTGTCTAACTGTCAGTGTATCTCTTCTGCCTCTGATGGCGATATTTTTATATTCTCTATGATGAAATCTACACAGAGTAAACCATTTTATTTTGAAACATACTGGCCATCTCCTACCTGTTAGTCATTGTCTAAAACTTCCAAGTGAAATAAGGTCTACAAATTTATACAACTGCTGTATAGCTAAAGGGCTGAATCGTAACCTGAGATTTCCATTAACTATTCCACATAAAAAGGATATGTGAGGGAGAGAGAGAGAGAGGCAGAGACAGAGACAGAGACAGAGACAGAGAAGGAGGGGAAAGGGCCTAGTGTGAAGTGAGAGAAATAAGCACATTATTAAGCGGCTATTCACCTGCTGTATGGATAAGCGTCGTAGAAATTTTACTTTCCTTCATGCTCATGATGCCTAGCAGAGGTAACAGCACTTACCAAGCCTCAGCTGGCTTTGGCAATCTTCACGGCACCCCGTCCTCAGGCCGTGTCACACCCTTGTTGGTGAGGACAGAGGCAGGGTGCCACCTCTCACCGCAGTTCTGGGGTGTGAACTCTGATGTCTCTCATGTCAGATGCTTTTGCTTCATATTCTCATTGGATCTGGGCATGGAAGCCTGCTTTTCCATTTTGGTCTCATTTGACTCATTTTGAGTGTGTAGAAGGTGGGATTGAAGTAGACGGTGAATGTGTAAATTAAAAAAAATTATTGCAGCTGTGTTTAAATACAAAATGTATTACAGTAAAGATACATCCTGGGAACCCCCCTTCAAATCCTCCCCTTTGCTCTGAACACACTTGGCCCATCATTAGTGCTGCTTTCTTTTTTTCTTTTAAAAATAATTTTATTAAGAAAGAAGTAGCAATGAGATAGTTTCAAAACAGGTTAGTAGTACAGTTACTGAGATAGCTCAGTAGAATAAGTGCTTGCCCAGCAAGCACAGGGGCCTGAGTTCAATCCCTGATACATCCCCCAAGAAAGTAGTACAGTTACAATGATTAATAAATTGCACATTGTTGTCTTTGTAGTAATTCATAGTACAAAGTGAAGACATGATAGCTTGAATAATATATATATATATATATATATATATATATTTTTTTTTTTTTTTTTTTCACTACAAAGTGGTCCTTCATTTATACCCTTTTTGGATCATTTCACAATAGAAAGGACATGAGGTAAAACCTGGAGCTTCACCCATGGCGCTTCCACTTGTCTTACTTTTGTCAGAGATGGGTATTCTATTGCTATTCATATATTGTAGGTGCATGAATTAGTAAAGTAATCCAATATGGTCCAGTAGTCCATAACTGTAGTGGAATTTCCATAGGAATGGCAATGTCAGAAGTTGTTGACTTGAGCCTTTTACTGCTCAGTATATTAATATGACTTTACTTGTCATACCTTGTTTTTATACTTTTCTGCTGGATGGTTAAGACCAAGACATAGCAAGACCTATGTAACAAGAAATGTAACTTTTGTATCTGGCAAAGTCAGTCAAATCCCCTCAGGAATTACCCTAAAACCCTGTACTGCACTTTGTAGCTCCTTTGTCAGTGTCAGCCATGTGGATGAGTCACAGTCATTGCTTGACCAATTTGGTCTCTGTGAAAGCCTGAGAGAATGTTTTCTCTTGAGGTGACTCTCCGTAGGCACACACTACATCATTGATCATTTCTCCCCGCTTTCTGAAGCCGAGCTGGAATCTGCTTCCGTGTCTTTTCGAGCTGTGGTCAAACACACGGAGAATGCTGCAGCTGAGGGCCATCCAGTGGGAAGGGAGTTTTGAAATCTGGGAGAGGGGGAGCCCATGCGCTCACTCGCTGGGTCCCACCGTGTGACCGAGGCTCCCCAGAGTAGAAATGAGCAAAGAAGGTAAATGTTTGCATTAATTCTGGACACTGAGAAGGCCACAACAGTGCAGCTGAGAACACTCGCACGCAGGATTTCCAGTATTATATCAGGAAGTGGTAAGAACAATGGGATAACTGTGTTTAGAGTGAGGAGACTATTTTAAGGGGGATTAATGGCACTGTTTCTTCAAAAAAATCTAAACATGCACTGCATTTTTTGATCTCTCCCATGAGGTTTAGGTTGATTGATTCTGCTCTTGGATCCAGATATATACGCATGCTTTGGGTCAAGACTGAGTCTCCTAGTACTAAGCAGTGCTTTCTATATGCCAAGATTTATACAGACAATTGTTCAGTAAAATATAAACACTTGATAAACACTTGTGAAATGAATGATTGTCAATTCAGATGATGCTGAAATAGTCAGTGGAATAATTCCATTCCTAGTGAAATCTTTTAGGTATATTTGGAGGATGTTTTTTAGGGAAGAGAATCAGTAATTCCTGTTGGAAAAATAAATAGGTCCTGAAGTTATAATGTGAAAATCCTGGGTAAAAAAGCTGCCTGAAAAAAAAGATAAACCCAGGGAAAGAAAAGTGATATAAGGTTCGTTTCCAAGGGAAATTGAGAAAAAGATACTTGATAATGGGATGGATTTTTATTTTTTATCTGTTTATCTGTCATTTATTTATTTTTTGGTGGGGCCTGGGAGATGGCTCAGTAGAATAAGCAGTTCCCTGGCAAGCACAAGGGCCTGAGTTCAATGCTCGATTCTGCAAAAAAAAAAAAAAAATCAGTATTTATTTATTGGTACCAGAAATAAAACTCAGGACCTTGTACTTGCCAGGCAGGCACTTGTGCCTCTGAGGTATATCCCCAGCCCTATGATGGATTTTTAAAGCATCAAGTTATTCCTAAGGTCTGTTTACTTGGGAATCTCAGGCACATGGGCCAGTATAATCCCGCATATGAACAACTGAGAAGAAATTCATTGTCTTTAATGTGTAATAAATACATCCTATATTACACTCGACCCTACAAATTCTTACCACATCCTTTTATGGGTCAAAGATTTTGTACTCTTTCTGATCACACAAAGAGTAAACATGAAATGTAGAATTTAAGCTTGTGCAATATAAGGAGTAATAAGCTCTTGAGCAGTATGTTTTTAAGAACTTAAATGGTTCAGCTACAGATGAGTAACATACAAGTATACACATTAGGGTAAATGCTCATTTTAGACACTGGTTTATGTGTTTTGATTCTAGAATGTGATTTTTTACTTAGCCCATAACAGCCAGACATGATGGAAATAACTGGCTGTGTGCTCTTCCCCTTTTCAGGTGCGCTCATGGGGAATTCTCTTTGAAAGCTCAATCATTTATGCCCCAGAAAATTCAGATGTCATGGGTTTCTTACCAGTTGCATGCTGTATTCCAAAGTAAGTGTCCCTGAGATAAAGGGTATTTGACATTAAATTGTCTGGTGCCAGGTGTTCCTAGGAAAACCCTGGTAAACCTTGTCTAAGTGTTTCATGTCTGTACCTATTATTTCTAGCTTGCCCTTAGCCAGTGCCTGACAAAGGGCTATTAGAGTGTTCCATGCTTTCTCTTTGGAAATGGGTTAGACCTAAGAATGACTCCAGAGACTTAAAAGCGAAGTATTCCTCTGTTATTTTCAAAGCAGACAGAGTAAATTTCTGATGATTTATAACATTATCCAAAAATCATGGCCTGCATCAGAGGAGGATTCTCTCCTTACCTAATGGAAATAATCTCTGCTACAAGAGAATGCAATAGGAGCTCTGTAGATGCAGAGCGGGGCTCTCTGCCCTGGAGCTTTCGGTATCAATAATCTCAACCTTGTGGAGAAAAATCCTGTGAAAAGTGAAAACTGGATCATATTTATTTTACTGTTATTGATTTTCAACAATGTTATGTGAAATTTTCTTAACATTTTTGATCTTTCTTATATAATATAAAAACAGAACTTATAGATCGTATTGTCAATTATATGTAAAATTTGATGTTCCTTTCCTCTCATATTTCCAGCTCTGCTCAAAGCATTTGGAGGCAGGCAGGAGTCAACATTATCTATGGATACTCTTGCTTTTTCTACTGTAACTTTATATTCACATATGAGAAAGGTTGAGAGAGATTGCGAAGTCCAACTGGTTCTTAGTTACATGGTGCAACTGTGGCTCCTCTCTAGCAATACTGGCTAAAGTCTAACATATTCCAAATTGCAAATAAGTGAATTTCTTGGGGAACCCCTACAAGGAAGAATTCCTAACAAGGTAATCTAATCAGGCTCTATCCATCCCACACAACTCCATCTTTCTCTGGCTGGTTATTCATTCATTACTCTAGCATCTTGCTTTTTTTTTGGGGGGGGGGGAGAATTTCCTTTCCAATCATTCTCAGACAGTGCCTTGAGTCTGGAGCTGGAAGCTGGGTACGTTGTAGGGAACAGAATGAATGTGCCCCACTGAATGGTCAAGGTGAGTGTCTGTGGTCACGCTTCCCTCTCCGCCTCTCCCAGGCACATCCTCACATAAGCAAGCAGCCACATGGGAGGAAGATGCCAGTCTCGTACTACAACCATCCACTGTGTTTGTGGGGTTGACTTAGGAGGCGTTCCCCTGGTTCATAAAGGGGAGGAGAGCTTCAGGGATTCCTGCACCTTTCTACACAGGGTGAGACCTGGAAGCCTTCTGTGTATCATTCTTTGCAGATGAGCAGTGAAATGCATAGAGACAGTGGTGCTGCTCTGGGCAATTAGTAAGAATTTCTGGCGTGGAGCATTTCTAATAAATCAGCTTTGGACTCCGTTTGCATTTTCCTGGGTCAATAGGATTTTCCTTCCGCAGTTCTTTCCTCTGTAAAGTATGAAGTTACATGTTTTGCTGTTGGCCTAAGCTAGTTGATTGGGCCTTTTGTCGCTCATGACCCAAGATTGGGTCTGATTTGGTTTCTTTCCCAGCACCACAATCTTTTCTTCACTTCTTCCCCGGAAGGTATATGTACAAGCCTCAAATCTCTACATAATCATTTCTCTCTTTCAGAAAACATAAGTTCACTCTTTGGAGAAGAATGAAGGACAGTAATGGTCATGGATCCACAAAATCGACAGGAAGGCGAAACTCCACTTCACTTCAGGGGGGAAGCTCGCAGATCTGCCCAGGGGGGGCATCCAGGTGGGTTTCTGCCTCCTTCCACACTCCGTGCTTCATGGGCCACTTGTGCAAAATGACATGGTCTGGAGGAAGTGCCGAGAATCACATTGCGTACTGTGTTCCCAGGCTCTTGGAGGTCAGGGTCGCTGAGATGGCAAGTGACTGAGTCCTTTAAAATTGTATTTATTTTGATAGAACACTTACCATGAGATCTACCTTAAACATTCCAATATATGGTACATTATTCTTGACTACAGGTTCAGTGTTGGATAGCAGATCTCTAATTCTTATGTGTCTTTCTTTACTTCTCCTCCTCCTCCTCCTGTTTTTTTTTTTGGAGACAGGATCTCACTCCATAGTTCAGGCTGACACTGAATTCCCTCCATACCCAAGGCTGCCCCAAATTCCCAATGATCCTCCTGCCTCAGCCTCCTGAGTGCTAGGGTTATAAGCATGTCTCACCACACCTGGCATTTATGCATCTTTCTTAAATGAAAATTTACACCTATTAACCTTCTCACTCCCCATTTCCTTGGACTCTCCCATCATACTTCTTGCCTCTATAGATGGGACTACTTTTAATTAATTTTTAATTAGTGCATGTTTGCGATACATAGTGATCACATTCATCATTGTGAATCTGCACATAGTATATCAACTCTTCCCCTTCAAGCTTTCTTCCCTTCTCCATTAAAGAAAGCCATTTCCATTTTTCTTTCTTTCTTTTTTTTTTTTTTTTTTTGGCAGAACCAGGGATTGAACTCAGGCCCTTGTGCTTGCCATTTACATTTTTCCTCAGTTTTCTTTTCTTGAATCTTCTTTCCCCTCTTCCTTCTTGCTTCCATTCCTGTTTGAACAATTTCTTCCTGCTTCCTGATTTCTATCCTCCACTGTGCTCCCTATTTGTACTTTGGGTTTCTGATACAGGAGAAAAAGTGCAACATTTAATCACTGTGTCTCATTTACTTCACTTAAGAGTACAGCCTCAGGGTGCATCCACTTACCTACAAATGTCTCTGGTTTACCCTTCTTTGTGAACACTAGCAATCCATTGCATGTGCATTTTGTGCATTTACCCACTGATGGCTGTATGGGCTGTCCCCAAGCTCTAGCTGTTAGAAGCGCAAGTGTGCATGTGTCACTGTGGTATGGTTACTGCGGCCACTCAGGGAAGATGCCCAAGAGGAGGACAGTGGGGCTGAATGGAAGCTCTGTGGGGAGAGCTTGTGGAATCTCCACCTGATTTCCATAGTGAGTTAGCCAACTTACACTCCCACCAGCCGTGGGTTACGTTGTTATCTTCTTCACAGCCTCAGCAGCATTTGTTATTAATTGGCTTGTTGATGACCGCCACCCTTTCTGGAATGATGGGGAATCTCAGAGTTTTCATTTGTACCTCTCATATATCTGGAAATGTTAACCATTTTTTTCATTTATTTATTTGCTCTTTGTATCTCTTCATCTGCCAAGTGTCTGTTTATTTCAGATGCATGTTTTCAGACTGGGTCTTTAAATTTGGGGGCCTGTTTTTTGAGTTCTTTATATGTTCTAGATATTCATTCTCTGTCTTAGGAATCATTTGCATTTTTTCCTATTCTGTGGGTTGTCTCTTCACTCTGTTGGTGATTTCTTTTGCTGTGCAAAAGCTTTTTAATTTGATATGATCCTGTTTTTTGATTCTACTACAGTGTGATCTCTTTTTTTTTCTTGTTCCTGATTTTACTTTTTTACATTTATTTTATTTTATTGAAGAACAAATAGCAATGAGACAGTTTCAAGTCAAATTGGTAGGACAGATTCAACAATTAATACATTGCACATTGTTTTCGTAGTGGCTTTTTGTTGTACAAGGTATATACATGATACTGTATCTACAAACACTATTAGGGCAGATGCCTCTATTCAGTGAATTCAGAGAATGTAGGTGTACACCTATCTTTTTTTCAAAGTTGAATTATAGTACAGTTTATACTTTTTACATTGTTATCTTCCTAGTGGTTTTCCATAATATAAGGAGCAGACAGGATATCCTGTCCAAACACTATTAGTGCAAATCTTTCTTCTCATAGATTTACGCGAAAGTACTGCATATTTATCCTAACTGTACCGTTTATACAAACACAGAATGGTTCTTTCTTTGTATCCTCCCTTTTTTTTGTTTAGTCCTGTCAAAGATGGGTATTTTATTGTCATTCAATTATACAAGCCGGGCATGGTGGCTCAGGTGCTTGAATTAAGCGAAACAATCCAACACAGTCCAGCAGTCCACAATAATAGTGGGTTATCTGAAGAAGTTGTTGACTAGAGCCATTTACAGCTCGGCTTATTATTATGGCCTTATTTTATATACCTTGTTTTTATACTTTTCTGCTGGATGGTTAAGACCAAGATGAAGCAAGACCTATATACCAAAAAATATAACTTTTGTATCTGATGAAGTCGGTCAAGTCCCCTCAGGGTTTATCCTGTAACCCTGTACCTTACTCTGTAAATCGTTTGTCAGTGTCAGACATGTGGATGAGTCATGGCCATTGCTTGACCAGTTTGTGATCTCTTTAATGAACACAGATACAAATATGTTCCATAAGATGCTGGCAAACAGTGTAGCAAATTATCATAAAGATTTTCCTTCTGGGTATTTTTCCAAAGAACTAAAAATATCAATTAATAGAGATATATGTGCACGCATGATTATAGCAGCTCAATTTGTCATAGCTACATTTTGGAAACAACCCAAATGCCCATCACCTGAAGAATGGATAAAAAAGATGTGATTTTTTTGAGACAAGGTCTCACTATGCAATTTGGGTTGGCCTTCTGCTTGCTTTTGTAGCCCCCAGGTGGCCTAGAATTGGCCTACAAACCTTCTGTTTCAATCTCCTGAGTGCTGGGATTACAGGTGTGCGCCACCATGCCTGGGGTTCCAGGATTGGTATAAGAGTGCCCAGGGTTCCTGGGTGGCATGGCATGCAGGGTTGAGGATTGAAATTGGAGCCTTTTGTTTTCCAAGTAGGTTCTTATGCCTCTGAGCTATGTCCCTAGCCCCAAGATATGATATTATTATACAATGGAGTATTACTCAACTATAAAGAAAGAAAAACTCAAGGCTTTCATAGACAAATGGATTAAATCAGAGACCATACTGGTAAGTGAAATAAATCACTTATATGTGCAAACATCATATTTTTCACTAGGATAAGAACCTGAAAGAGTAAATAAAACCTGAAAGGTACAGTAGGTACTGTGAGTGGGAAAGTAACTATTCAAAGGGAAGGAGCAGTTGGGCTGAGGGAGAGGAGAGGATAAAGAAGAGGGAAAAAATATAGATACAAAGAGTAGCTCTGCTCTATTGCAAGGAACAGTAAATACTTAACTTTTTTCTTCTTATTTTTTGACCAAATTTCCATGCTTGTATCTGGTAATCTAAACTAATTCGAAGACAACAATATGCAATACAACAACCATTGTTGAAATCCTATCATTTTGTTTAGTGAAATTCTGTATCATTTCTAATTTTATTTTACTAGTTTTTATTCTTTTTGTTTTAAATCATACACTATGACCAAGAAGAATTGATCCTAGGGATTCAGGGATGGTTCACCACACACAAATAATAAATGTAGTACACTACTGTAACAGCATCAAGGAAGAAAACCTACATGTTCATCTGAACAGAGGAAGAAGAATTATTTGAGAAAGTTCAAAATCCATTCATCATAAAAATACAAGAATAGGAATAATACAAAGTGTTTATCTTAATTTGATAAAAGCTGTGTGTGGCAGATCAATAGGAACATCACAGTAAATGGATTAAAAATAGAAAGCTTCCACTCTAAAATCAGGAACAAGACAAGGATGTCCACCATCAATATTGTATATTGGAGTTCAATACAGTTCTGGAAACATTAGCCTGAGTAATGAGACAAGAGAGAGAAATAAAAGCAATATGGATAGGAATAGATTTGACTCTTTTTATTTTATTTTGTGCTTTTTAGTTTTTTATCCTGCCTCAGGTTTATTTGTACAGAGAGCACCAGCCCCCCACAGATGGCACCCCAGGGGTCACACCAGTCCTTCTGTTTTTACATCAGCAGAAAAGACGCTTTTACTGTGGAGCTTTCACGGGGATCTGGGCACCTTTGGGGACCTGGGCTGGAGCAGAAGCTGGAGCCTGGGCCTTGGCTGGAGCCTGGGCCTTTGGTCAGTAAGGCCTGTGACCCTTGACAATGCGGGCACAGATACACTTCCCAAGCTTGTGGTGGGCAATATAGGCAAGTTGAGCAAGCCTGCAGTTTACTCCCTTTAGGATGATCTTGGGCCTGACTTTGGGCTTGATGAGGGCCTTGATAGCCTCAGCAAGTGCACTCGCGGCTTGGCATTGTTCACTTGCGTCTTCTTCTTCTTTTTTTTTTTCCATTTATTTTTATTTTATTAAAATACAAATGTCAATCAGACAGTTTCAAAACACCTTAACCATACAGAGTCGATGAATTAATACATAGCAAACTGTTTTCATAACGTTTTGGTATTGTACAAGGTGCATACATGACTTGCGTCTTCTTGAAACCCTTCTTGTTGTGCTTCTTGGCAAAACGCATGTTCCTAAGGAACTTGGGTTTTACCCCCTTCAGAGATTCATATCTCTGTGACAGAGGTTTCTTGGTGCCATTTTGTGCCATTTTTAGGAATGGCTGTGCATGGTGTGGTTCTTGGACTTGGCCATAACTGCACTGTAAACTGGTGATCAAGCGCCTAGAACCAGAAGATGAAAAAAAAAAGCTAGATTTGACTATTTTTCATTTCTTATAAGTGCAATTGAGCAGTATTTGTCTTTCTCCCATTGGCTCTTTTCACTTAGCATAATGCCCTCAAGACGGTTACATAGTACGGAATTTCCCTTAGGAAGGTGGAATGCTATTTCTCTCTCTCTCTCTCTCTCTCTCTCTCTCTCTCTCTCTCTCTCTCTCTGTAATAGTCTCTTTTGACATGTGTCAGTGAACAGTTAAGGAAGGCTATTTCCACATGTTGGATGGTGTGAACAGTGCTGAGTCCAAAATAAGAGAGCTAACATATCTTTGAAAGCCTGATTCTAATAAATGACTGAAGTTTTATGATATAAAGATAGGGTTATAGCAGGCCAAGGCATTTCTCATTATCCTTTTAAGTGGAAAGAGTCTTGTCACTGTGTCCTCAGTAGATATTTTATCAATATCAAACCAGTATGAGAAAATTCTTTGTGACATACACAGGAATGGGACTGGGAATTTCTGATGTGGTAGTTAGTATGAGTGATCAAGCATTGTGATATCAACTTTTTTTTTTGTAACAGCCTTCTTCAGGTGGTAAGATAAATCATTTTCAGTTAAGCTATAAAAGAGGCTTGTAGTGTTTAGATTTTAGTATCTCAGGTGGGCTGAACATTTTATTCTCTATATCAATTTTTTTTACTTTTAAATAAAAATTGAGACATTGACTTTATGAAGTACTAATGTTTACCAATACATGTATATATAGATAACAGAAATGCTATGCTTGAGTAATAGAATATTAAAATATTCTATGAGTTCGGGGCTTTAGCTGCTTACTAGTACAATTATTTGTCTCTATTTGCCTTTGACCAAAACTTGCATATGTCTTCATTGATTATTTAAATATAATAGGAATGTTATAGTGACAATTTGTAAATTTGTTCAATAAAAGAACGCACTGGTTGAAAGGACATCTGCCTTGGTGATGCTACTGAGGGTCAACTGTTAAGTGATGAAAACAAATTCTCCTTCTGCACACTGTCAACTGCTGGAGCCCAGTGACTCTGGGAGCTCTGCTCCTGGCTGCCTAGCAGTGCTGTCTCATGGCTGTTTTTCTTTCACTGTAGGATCATTGCAGGACCACATCCATTTTATGCCTTCTAAGTCTGGAAATTTACCTGTAAACTTCAGAGAACAGACAACCACCCCACCCCAGAGCTGAGGCTCCCAGAGCTGTGCGCCTGCTGGAGGCGGGCTACTGCCATCATCTTTTAGCTATTTTAAAATTATCATTTTAAATAAAGAATTTTCTCTGCAGTCCGTATTTATGAATGTTTTGGTGTTTGTGGGGAGAGAGCTTTTTCAGAGTCTAAACTTCTAATGAAGCTTTTTTTAAGTATTAAAGTTTTCAATTCTTAGTAACTTTATTATTTGGAAAAACTTACAGTCCTGACTTGTACAACACTGTAAGACTATTATATGGAGCTCTATTGACAACTGAGTAGAAATTCTAATGTATCCTAGCTCTTATTAATATTTATATCATTTCCTCCTGGTTATAGGTGTAACATAAGATAAAATTAAAATTTCTTCTAGGGGGCTGAGAGAACAGTAGATTTTACTATTTTTTATTTTTCTGTCTTTTCTTTCTTATTCTACCTTTTGTATTATTTCAAGCCATTCTGAACACTTGTTTTACAAGAGCAAAATAACATGACAAAGTAAGCCAATAGATATCCATTATAAGCAACAATATAAATGGCCTCAATGCACCAATTTAAAGAAACAGAGTGGCTGAGTGGACCAAGAAACAAAATCCAGCAATACGCTGCATAAAAGAAACACATTTAACTCAAAAAGCAAGTCATAGAAAGTGAAAGGATGGAAAGTCATGCTCCATTGACAGGAGCCCAGAGAAAGTTAGGAGTAGCTGCTGTGGTGGCGGGCACCATAAACGTCCAGTCAAGAGTGATTGAAGAGATGATGATAGTCACTACATGCTTGTTAGGCAATGATGTTAAGTGGAGGAAATAGTAATCATACACATATGTGCACCTAATGTAGGAGCATTCAACTATATAAGACAAATTTTAATAGACACAAAAAATAAAATGAACAATAACACATTTGCACTGGTCATCCTTAACATGCCCCTGTCACAAAGAGATAGATCAACTGGGCAAAAAATCAAGAAAGGAATAACAGAGGTGAACCAGATTTGTGAAGAAATGGACTTAGTAGAAGTTTACAGTGTTCCACTCAGCAATGTCAGAATATACATTCTTCTAGGCTGTGCATGGGATGTTTTCCAAAGTAGACCATATACTAGCACATAGAGTGTGCATCAGTAAGTTCAAAGGAATTGAAATTATCCCATGCATATTATCAGCTGCAGTGCAATGGAACTGGAAACTTTTAAGAAAAGTAACTACAAAAACACCATAAGTACATGGAAATTAGAACAACATCCTCCTGAACAATCAATGGGTCACAGATCAAATTGAGGAAGAAATTAAAGAATATTTATAGTTTATTTTATTTTTTATTTATTGAAGAACAAATAGCAATGAGACAGTTTCAAATCAAATTAATAGGATGGATTCAATAATTAATATATTGCAAACAGTTTTCATAATGTTTTGGTATCGTACAAGGTGCATACACGATATTATACTTACAGACACTATTATAGCAGATGTCTCTAATCAGTGAATTAAGAGAATATAGCTGTATACTTACTTTTTTAAAAGCTGAATTATATCACAGTTTCAATAATTCAAACTTTCTACCTTGTTATCTTCCTAGTGGTTGGCCATAGTACTAGAAGCCGACATAATATCTTGTCCAGCCACTATTAGTGCAAATCTTGCTTCTCATAGAATTATGCAGAAGCACCACACATTTATCCTAACTGTACTGTTTATACAAACACATCATCGTTCTTTCTTTGTATCCCTTTTTGTCCAGACCTATCAAAAATGGGCACTCCATTGTCATTAAACCATTATAGGTGCCAGAACTTGACAACATAATCCAACACAGTCCAGCATTCCACAATAATAGTGAGTTATCTGAAAAAGTTGTTGACTTTAGCCATTTACAGCTCAACTTATTATTATGGCCCCACGTTATATACATCATTTTTATACTTTTCTGCTGGATGGTTAAGACTGAGATAGAGCAAGACCTATATAACAAAAAATATAGCTTTTGTATCTGATGAGGTCAGTGAAGTCCCCTCAGGGTTTGTTTATCTTGTAATCCTGTACCTCACTCTGTAGATCCTTTATCTGTGTCAACCATGTGTATGAGTCACGGGCAATGCATGACCAGTTTGCTCTCTGTGAGAGCCTGAGAGAAAGTTTTC
The DNA here is from genome assembly GCA_004027165.1 of Ctenomys sociabilis. Lineage (NCBI taxonomy): Eukaryota > Metazoa > Chordata > Mammalia > Rodentia > Ctenomyidae > Ctenomys > Ctenomys sociabilis. The sequence goes on from PVKA01039979.1 coordinate 18,431, forward strand.
TCTCCATGTGATTCACCCCAGGCATACTATAGATCATCAGAGTCTCCACACTGATCTCCACAGTGGTTGTACCAGTCTGCATTCCCACCAGCAGTGGAGAAGTGTTCCCTTTTCCCCACAACCTCTCCTTCCTCTGTGGCTCCATAATCTCCTTGATCAGAAAATTTGGGGCACAACTGAGTTCCATGATGTTACAATACAGGTTCTCTTATGTTCTGAGTCTTTGCTGACCTTGAAAGGCGAGGGCCAAAATGCTGACTGACCTTGCAGCTCTTCTATTTCTCCAATTTTGATCTGTGAACTTAGGTTGTTAACCATCCAGAAGAAAAGCTGAGGGAAAAAAAAAATAAAGTGTTGAAGTGATAAAAATAAAATAAAATAAAATAAAAAAAAATCCTTAAAAAAAAAAAAACAAAACCAAACACAGAAATTCCTCTCTGTAATATTGGATTCCTAAAATGAGGTCACAGGATCCCTGCAGGTGGGCTTTACATCCATACTGGTTCAGTTCTTGGCCACTAGGTGGTGATAGAATTCATAATTGTATCAAATCTTGTAGCTTGTGAGGTGTTTCAGGCACTATTATTTATACGTGTATTTTATTTACAATTATTCTTTTTTTTTTTTTTCCATTTATTTTTATTTTA
>PVKA01039980.1:0-11757 GCA_004027165.1 Ctenomys sociabilis
TCAATGGAGTGCCCACTTTTGACAGGTGTAGACAAAGGAAGGGTTGTAGAAAGAAAAAATCATGATGTGTGTGTATAGACAGTACAGTTGGGATAGATAATGCTGTGCTTCTACATAATTCTATGAGAGGCAAGATCTGCACTAATGGTGGTTGGACAGGATATTATGTCGGCTTTTAGTACTATGGTCATCCACTAGGAAAATAATTATTGAATTTTTGATATAATTCAGGTATAAAAAATGATAAGTAAGCAACTATACTCTTAACTCACTGATAAGAGATATCTGCTGAAATAATATCTATAAATATAATATCATGTATGCACCTTGTACAATACCAAAACATTATGAAAACAGTTTGCAATGTAATAATTCATCGAATCTGTATGGTTAAGGTGTCTTGAAACTGTCTGATTGACATTTGTATTTTAATAAAATAAAAATAAATGAAAAAAAAAAAAAAGTGACTTCCACTCAGTCTCCTACCAGCCTTTTGTCACCAGTAGGAGGATGTTTTTTACAGGTGCTGCAAGAAAATAGGAAATGAATCTCACTGGCTTCTTTTAGGTCATGTGACCATCCCAGAGCAAATAACTGTGGCTATTGTCATATTTTATTTTCATTAGTCAGGCCCAAATCACTGTCTCGACATGACTTATGTATATAGAGCCAACCTTGCTTTAACCTGAGTTATTGCTTTTCCATGGCTGCCACAACAAAGTACCGTAATCTTGGTTTGAAAATTGAAAACTTGTTTTCTTACACTTCTTGAAGCCAGATGCCTGGGACCAAGGTGGCTGCAGAGCGGTTTCTCTCATAGCTTGCTCCTTGGCCAGGTTTTCTCTGTGCCTTTACACAGCCGGTCGTCTCTGTGTGTGCTTCTGTGTCCTGGTAAGGACAGCAGTTATCTAAGGACAGCAGTTATCTTAGCTCCTTTCCAACAGCCTCCTTTAACTTCATCACTGCTTTCAGTGCCCTCTCTTCAGATACTCAGCTTTTAAATTTAATTTTCTAAAACAGTTAGGAGGCTGGCCAGGCATGGAAACAGTTGCCTGTAATCTCAGCACTCGGGATGCTAAGGCAGGAGAATCGTCATGAGTTCAAGGCCAGCCTTAGCTACACAGTGAGTTCAAGGCCAATCTAAACTACATAGAGAGATCCTGCCCACCCCACAGAAAAACAGAAACTCTTCTGTAAAAAAATAGAAGGTTGTTAGGAGGAGGAGGAAGAAATTAATGCTAGGCAGCCAAAAATAGTAAGACCTGCCATACCTCTTCAGTTTCTTCAGGTCTGAACCCCACAATTCTTCATGGTATCTGCCACAGTCTTATTTGAGTCAATACATCTCGTCTCTTAGAAATGCCCACACTTGGAAGGTCAGCACCTTAGTACTGGAAAGGAATTTTAATGCTTTCAAGCCATATTTCTAAATGCACTCCATTAAACATTAGTTTCATTGGAGATTTAAATAACTCCCATTGAAAAGGATTATGTGGTAAAAGAAATGTTTGTGTTTTGTTGTGTTTGGAAATGCTTAGCTCAAATTAAGACAAGTTTCTAGACCACATCTCTTTCCAAACCTTTTAATATGTTAATATCCTCTGTGAAGCCCCAAGAATGAGCGTGTAATCTAAAGTATGCACCGTTCCTCCAAACACAATAAGAAATGCTTCCTTATAAAATTGACATCCACATAATAGGACATAAAATTAAGTTTTGATTGGGTGGTGGAGGTAGGGCAAAGGAATGATTAGACATGAGGGCTGCTGGAAACTGGCTGTTGCCAGTCCTAGAGAGCTCTGGCCAAATCTGGCGCTACAGTAATGTTTTTGGCTCTGCCAAATTCACATGCTGAAGTCTAACCCTGATGGGATGGGATGGGAAGATGGGTCTTCCTGGGGGCCAGGTCATCTGGGAGCTCCTACACATCCACTCATGAACTCTTTTTTATAAAAGAATCTCAGAGAGCTGCCTCTCCCCTTTTTATCACACAAGGACACAGTGGGAAAGTGCTGTCCATGAACTGAGAAACAAATGCGTACCAGACACAATCTCCTGGCACCTTGACCTTGGGCTTCCCAACCTCTAGAACTGTGAAAACTGAAGTTCTGTTGTCACCAGCCACCCATTCTGTGGCCTTCCACAACAGTGGTCCAGAAGGACTAGAATGTCTGACACTAAACAGCTAAACCTCAGCCACTAAGCAGCAGAAAATACAGAGTGAAAAAGAAGGTTAACCAAGGCTGGCTACAGAAAAATGTCACTTTTTCAGTGACTCACTGTGAAAGATCTATGTCATGACTTAGGGGCTAGGAGGTCTGCAGTGGGACTTTCTTATCATCACTGAGTCTGGAACATGGACCAGTGAGACTCATTTTATCATCCTATGTATATACATATATATGAAACAATATAATACATTATATAATACATAACATTATATATCTGAAATAATCTGGGACTGATCCAGAGAGAAGCACCCTACTCATCTAGGCAAAGGGTACAGGTCCAAGATGAAATAATGTCTGTTGAACTAGGTTGGCCCACAGCAGCAATGTACATGCTGAGTAAATTCACTACCACATGAAGTTGAAATTAAGCTTCACATATTATAACCTTTACTTTCTACTTGTAGACATGGAAAGAATACCCTTCCACATACAATTCTCCTGCCTTTTGACCTTTGAAATAAACTGAGCACAAGGTGTCAAGGAGAGCAAGGCATCTTTCTGACACATGGTAATTGCCCTTAAAAGTATACCTCCCAACAAATCCCCTAAAAAACACCATGGCTTGGATTCTGGCTGTTTTCATAAATCACCAGCTCTGGCCCCTCAGAAGTTTAGGAAGTTAGCAAGGACACTTGACAGAATTACTGTTTTTATTAATGCCATGGGTTTGGATTATTTATTCAAGATTACAAGGATCTGAAAACATGTACTCCAATAGAGCCTTCACCTAAATCACAAGGAGTCATGCAAAAGCCCCTCGTGAGAGCCAATTCTTGCTCTCTGCGGCTGTTGGGAAAAAGTTCTTCAAGGAATACAAGGTGCTGGTTAAACTCCAGGACTAATAAAGATGATTAAAGTGACCCTTCTGTTCCAAACACTATAAATGTTAAACACATGTTTTGCAGTTCAATTGTTTTAAAGTATTTTCCGACATGACCTTTATAAATATTTGTGTGTCCCTCCCACTGCTGACCGTTGGCTGGAGGCCCCCAGGGAGTCCTAATGAGGAAGTGCTCCCAGCGCATGAACTATGCCCTGAGAGTAAGTCAGCCCCTGTGAGGATGCGTATTACCTCTTCCAGGTCACAAGGCTTCCAATTAGGCTCTAATTACTAAAACACTAAATTATTCAACATGCCCTGGAAAGAAAAGAAAGCTTCCCAAAGTTGGAGGAGCAGACAGAACCTCAGCAGGAGCAGGAAAGTGTTTCTGGAATCCTCCATTTCCACCTTCCTGGTACTGCTGAACGAAGGGAGGTGCAGAAAACAGCAGAGAAGAACTCAGCACATCACAGAACATGGCTCTACCTCTCTCAGCAGTTGAGTTGTCATCAGGCGTATCTTTCAGGCGTCAGGTGTGTGGCTGGTTTTCCTTGGCTCTTCCTCTCTGTCCCTACCACCCTGTGTTCTGCCTCTTCTAGGCACTGAGGTGGTGGTATTCTACAGTGTCTATCTGCCATCTATCTGCTAACCCACCCCCACTCCCCAGCCAGCCAAACCATTTCACCTCCCCAAGTCCAGCACACATCTGCTTTCTCTCTGTCTGATCTTCCTAGATGCACCTGACTCTCCCCGAAAGAGCAGGCAGTTCTCTTTCTGGTGCTACTGCAGTCAGGGCCCACACATGGTACAGTGCAGAGCTTACAGTAGTGAATTCTAATTACTGTCTGTCTGTCTCCTTGGTTCCATTGTGGCGCCAACACAATGACTGGCACGTGATGCAGCCATAAGGAATGGTAATCTCTTCTACTGCAGGTCCCACATCCCCGCTGCCCCAACCCCTATTCCCTGACCCATTCTCCATACATGTTTCACTTCTTTGAGGAATGTTCTGCTGACATGTGTTTCCCACACTGAAACCATTATTTGTTTTGTCAATCCATCCACCCCCAAATCTGTTAGGGTTTTCCCTTTTCCATTGATATAAATGCTATTGTGATCCGGTTAGACCCTCAAATTAAAAACTCAAAATTTCTAGACTCCCCTTTCCCATATTTCTTTTAACAATCAGCAAACTGTAGGTAGGCATGGTAGCACATGCCTGTATTCCCAGCACTCTGGGAGGCTGAAACAGAAGGCTTGAAAGTTTGTACTCAACCAGACCAATTTAGTGAGGCCCTGTCACAAAATAAAAATTTTAAGGGCTGAGGATACAACTTAGACAAAATCCCTGAGTTTGAACCCCAGGACAGCAAAAGAAAATTGCCAAACCCCATTCATTGTACTTTTATTGGGACTGAAGCCTGAATCCACTTCCCTTTATCTCCTATCTGGTCATTTTCAGGACCTTCTGTTCTTCTCTTGTCCCTGTTCTTATTCTTCAAGTCACCTAGCATACCACTGCTAGAGGACTAACCCCACAGTAAACTTGGTTATGTCATTTTCTTGCTCACAAACTTTCTGATTCTTCTTTGTCCACAATCCAAAGTCTTCTACATTCATCAAGATCATCTACAATTCAGCCTGCACAGCATTTCCATTCTTACCTCCAACCATTCCAGTAATTATAATCTAACCGTAACCCGCATTTCCACTGTAGTTCCTCTGTTTCCAGCCCATACCTCTACTCATAAATCACCAGCTAAAATTCAGCTCCATGTATGACATTTTCATGAAATCTAAGCAAAAAGTAATTGCTCTCAAATGCTACATTGCACCATGTTGATAACTTTGTCTTAATATGATCGCAGGTTCCCCTATAAAAAGAGAGGTAGGAGAGATAAGAAGATTCAACACTATCAGGGCAGGAATCGCTACATAGGTGCCTACGATACATACAGTGCCTACGATAGTACTTGACAAGTGGTTTGCAGTATTGATATTCTATTTTTAAATTATTATTCATAGTACTGGGGACTAAACCTTGAGCCTTGTATATGCGAGGTAGGCACCACTCTAACACTGAGCTATACTGCTAGCCTTTTTATTATTTTTTCTAAAATTCAAGATAGAATATCACCAAGCTGTTCAGGTTCATTTTATACTTTCAAACTTTCTGCGTCAATCTGGGATTATAGGTGTGTGTCACCATGCCAGCTTCATCTCTAGAATCTCATCCTTTATGTAAGCCTATTAAAATAATGAGACAACTAAAGGCCCAAATCACAATCAGAATAAAGTATGAGGCACCAAGCAAAGAAATTTCAAAAATTTTAAATCAAATCCTTATCACCCATCTCATTACTGTGCTGGATACAGTAGAAGAGTCCTAGAGTATTTGCTCTGGCTGGTCTATAGTGTCCGGTGCTTTCCCTGAAGTACTTAACTCAGTCTTCACAAATAAGGTTCTCGTAGAGAGTCTGACTCATTTTCTGATGTTTGCTGGCTGACAGGCTTCTGGCCTTGTCCCTCCCTCTCCCCTTTGACTCCACATTTGGACAGGTTGAAAAAGGTCTTGGCGTTTGTCCTTTCCCACGGTGAGAGACTCAAACCTCAGTAGCCCTTGTTCACACACAGAAACCCTTAAGCCAGCCTCATTTTCTACAACAAAAATCCCAACTCAGTCCCCTGTCCCTGTCCACTAGCTACTCCAGATCCACTTTGGAAGCCTGTCCAGCTATCTCCAGAAACCTTCACTACATTAATGACAAACAGTTTCATACCCTCTTGCTGTGCATGTCACATCCAAACCAAATTTAGGACAGGGATCCATCCTTATTCTGATGTGTGGTGAAAAATAGGGACAGATACTGTTATTATCCCTGTCCTTTAACTTGTAGAGAAACTTAAGTTCATTACTTTACCAAGGCATTGCTGCTGCAAGACATAAGGCTGACTCCAGAGCTATGTTCCTTATGGCCACAGCTCATTTCTTCTGCTTGAGCTACTAGTAAGTCCCTTCCACCTGCACTCTTTGTCTCTAACTTCCCCTCCCTGCATTCTCTTTTCCAAAGTAAAAACAGTAGCAACGCACCCTTGAGTAGGTAGCGAGTGGGTAGGTCATCCTCCCCAATGCCTTCACTCCCTATGTCTATGAAGACGATTATTCTGGCCCAAGCCTGCATTTGTAAACTGAGCTCAAGCCACATGGTCCCTTCAAAAGTCTCCACATATCCCTGGGCAGCCTTATCCCTGCACTTTTCTGTGCACTGTATGATAACAATGTTCATGTATCCGTCTCTGGCTATGCTCTGCGTTTCTAATACACAGAGAAGAAAGATAAAGTCTGGAGAATAAAAAAGACAGCAAAGTAGTGTGCAGCACCCAGAAAACAATAGTTTAATTCAGATCACCTCAGTTCTTAACTCTAACCCAACACTCCCCAAAAAATATTATATTGCATTTACCCAATGTACCCCTAAAGTAGCATAAGATACATTCTTCTGGATTTTAAATGATTCTTTTCTTCCTAGAATGTTTCCATTGTCATTTGCATACTTAGAATTTTAAATCATGGTAACTTCCTACTCCTCTGGGTGCCTCCAATTCCTCCTCCCTTCAATCCAAGTTAGGCATTTTCACCTGAAGGAAATCACTATCTGTAGACAAGTATCAAGTTGGAAACAGAAGAACATGATGAGATTCACCCCTCACTGAAGTCAGCAGTTGCGATCTCCCCAGTTTTGAATTACTAAACGAAGCAGTGTCCCATGTCAGTACCACCACACAAAACAGCAGCTTCCCTATCTTGAGTTCCGTAGGCTAATGGGTTCCCCAAAAGGTCCTTGCCCTAAATATTGGGCACATGTTTAGCCACAGACACTTTGAGTTTGACTATTCTCATGTAGTACTGAATAAAGAATAAAGCAAAAGATTTGGGCAAAGTAAAAGCTCTCTTTCTTACATGTGGGAGACCAGAATCCAGGAACCTCCAGGCAGAGATATGAACCTTCCTAATGCCTTTCAGCTTTGCTTCCTTAAACAGAACATCATGCACCAGTCATTGGTCCTACTAACCACCTCACCAGGCTGTTTATGTTCCTAGATCTGCCAGAAGGTTAATTTAGCATGAATCCAGCTGCCAAATATTTTGCATAAACCCAACTGTCAGAGAATGAACTCAAAGACATGTAATACAAAGTCATAAGCCATACAAAGCAACTTTATTATTCACAGATACCATGATTCAACTGAGTCTAGGATTTATGGCAAACAGGTCTATTAAAATTCAGAAAATCTGCCCAGGGCAGAGTCTTATCTCTGGGTGTCCCACTTTGTGCTATGGCTGGAAGGCATTGAAAGTGTTCCACCCTGGGCTTTATATCCCGGGACACTGAGACGGCTGGGCCAAAGTGCTTCTGAACAAACTCTTCTCGGAAGGATGTAGACAGGACAAGCTGCATAGGCAGTTCCTTCTTATGATCTTACAGAACCACATTCTTGGCACACTCTATAGTCATTCTAAGAACCCTATACAGAAGAGAGAGACTTGGGTCTGCCCTGGCCACCCAGGGACATGTGCTCCAACATACCAGGCCCGTTTCTGATCAGTTACAGATGCTCTAGAAAGTAAAAAACATCCCTGCATCCTCTGGTTTGACACAGTTTCTAGTTGGAAGAAAGTAAGACATACTCTATAGTGTCCCCTCAGAAGGCATGTTCATCAGCCTCTTCCATTGGACTAAAAGATTTAATATGTGAGAAATGTCATAAAATATCAACCTCTCCTTTAAAAAGGTTTAAGAACTTTGAATTAGCCGAGTAGTGTTAGATTATTTCTCCAAAATCAATGAACTCATACCATTTGGCACACTCAAATAATTCAAATAACCAGTTAAATCCATCAATTAACTAATTTAAACTCATCTAAATTTGATGATTCTTTTGTATTATGTGGACAAAACTTTTTCATATCACTCAATGCCAAAAATAATGTAATGATAATAATGAAAACAGTGGTGTTCCTTGGCATCTTTGACTCCATGAGGCTGAGGGTATGTCTTAAATAGTTAATCTCTCAGCCTAAAGGTAATAAAACTATTACTAGAGGTCAGTATCTTTCCTAAAATGTTGAAGACATTCTTTTGCAAAACTGATATACTTTCCTGTTCTGTTGTCTGTATTTTACTTTCAAAGAAGTTCTTTTGCGGAGCCTACCTGTTCATCTAAACCATTGCTTTGAACTGCAACTCATAAATTTATTAGAATAAAGATGGAATTAATGCTGCCCGCAAAGGACTTCAGTAAGTAGGTGGGGGAGGGGAGGTTGACAGGCCACATTCTGGCCCTTTGAGAATGAACCCAGCATCAAGAATGAAAAGCCTACAGGCTACCATTGGATGGAACATCCATGCTGCAAACTGGATGGTGCTGAACACTGGCTACGGTAGCCCATAAAAGACAGTGTTTTTTGAAAGTCTTGCTTTTGGTGTAAATGTTGTATTAGGACCAGGTATATTTAATCCACACATGGCAAATTCAGATTTGAAGAGCATACAGAAAAAAAAATTTTAAAAAGACATGGAGAACGCTTGTTAAATATTTCCTCCATGCCACCACCACATAAGGGAGTAATTGAAGATGCAGCAAATGTTTAAATTTTTAAAAAATTATTACAATAAAAGTCATATTTCCAAGAACAATGGCATTAGTGTGTTTGAAGCAACAGGGAATATTTTGAGTGTTTGAGGGGAATTAATGGTATTGTGTCTTATACTGTAATAGGTGTTTTAATTTAAGCATCCATTCTATATTTTGATCACACTTCATTGCCCAGCCTTACTTGCTAAGACTGAATCCTTTTTGTTTTTTTATTTTTTTTATGTCTTTTTGAGACAGGGTCTCACTATGCAGTTCAGGATGTCCTTAAGCTCACTTCGTAGCTCAAGCTGGTCTTGAACGCACAACAATCCTCCTGCCTCAGCCTCCCAAGTGCTGGGATAACAGGCATGCACCACCACGCCCGGCAAGACTGTCTTGTACATGTAAAGCTACATACAAAACCAGATCCCACAGAGATATGGAAATAATTCCCATTTCTCCTGCTTGCTGTCTTATGCTCAGATATGACAGAGGGAAGTATTTTCTATAGTGTATTATTTTTTTCTCTTGAGATATCAACCAATTTTTTAAAGCAACCTGTAATTAACTAGTATTTTTAATTTTTAAAAATATTGTGAGAAAACAAACATACTCTTGGCACTACATGTGAAGAGGCCTTTGCTTCTTTTTCTTGTCTTGACAGAACGCACACCTGAAATCAAACAAGAGAGTTAAAGCCACGCCGAGTGCCCCACATCAGCCCGCAGCTGTGAGCACCCAGGGAGTGCATGGCCAGGTTGACTCGAACTGTTCTGGACCGTGACAGCTAACTCAGTTATCAAGGCTGAAAGACTTGTTAGACTCTTCATCCAGAGCAAAGAGAAGGAAGTTTCCCTGCTCTTTCATAACAAGGAAGAACACCAGCTCACACTGTATCAAATGACCTTGGGAATCACGACAAGCGCAAAATTGAAAGCCACCATCATGGCTAGTGAGTCTACTCTTCTAATAATTGTGTGATTTTCTTAAAGAGAATCTTCATTCACTTGTGCTCAAGTCTGCTTCAGTATTACCAATTTGTCTTAAAGTCAAATTTAGAAAGATAATTTCAATTTTTAAGAGGAGAAGGATGATACCCTCCTTGTGTGATATGTTTTTGAGAAACACTATTCAAATTCTTACCTATGGACCACTTGGGGTTCCTGAGCCATTTGTGGGTCTTGGTGTTCAGAACTATTTTCACAATAAAACTAAGGTGCCCTTGCTCTTTTCACTACACTGACATTTTCACTCATAGTACAACAGCAATGGGTAAAAGTACTGGTTCTTCAGTATGAAGTAAAGTATAACAGAAAACTGAACTAGCAGTCACCATTTTCTCCACAACCAGCCACTCACAGCAAGGAGCCAGTCAAACCAATGACCTTGACAAAGCAGCCAAACTGAACTTACTAAGCTGAACATGTGCGTACACATTTTTAAAATAGTCTATTTGACCAAAGTAGGAGTAACACACACAGTATTTTTCTTGCATACCAAAAAATGATGTTTACCATGTGTCACCATTTGAGGTATAAGTAGAATTAGTCACTGTCTTCATAGAATGTAATTGTTACTGAGAAAAATAACTGACAGACTAACTATGGTTATTCTAATTTGGTATTCAGCAGATGTCGTCCAAAGAGATTGACTAAGCGAGCCTGTCAGTACAAGATAAACAACTAGAAATATTTGTGCCAACAGTAACATTTGAGAGAAATAAAGGCTACACTAAGGAGATTGTATTTCAGAGCAAACAGCAAGACAAGGTAAGACCATAAATTCCAACAGCAAACTTGGCTATTACTGAACATAGACTTGTCCAAAGTATGTGGGTGCCCAATGAATCCAGATCAGGTTACACTGTGCTTTCCTGTTGGGAAGATGTCTCAGGTGACATCGGCTATGGGTCCTCGATTTCCAGGGTCTACTAAGAGTCCATTAGGTGTTGCCAAGCATGCATCCAACACAGCTAATAAGAACTTTCCTCGTAGAACCTACCTGCCTACCTACCACATAGAACCTCTAATAAGAATCTTGTACATTCCAGACTTTGTGACCCTCCTGCAGCTAAGCTGGACCCTGGATCTTTTCTCGAAAAAAAAAAATCAGACATCCTGCCTCATTTCATTAGCTAACACTGCCATAACCAAAGACTTGGGGCTGAGGATGCACAAATTTTCCTCTCTTCAAATTGGTTTCCTGGGTGGACTTGTCATTCTACACAGTGAACATTAACATTCATTTCAATATTGGCTTTAATGTGCTAGAAATCAGAAAGAGATCAGGAGGAGAGAGAGCTCTTCAGTCCTTCAGAATAAAACCACCAGGGAATATAGAAAGTTTTGTCCTACTTGTGCTGTTTTGGGTTTTATTGTTTGATTAGTTTTCTTTTGCTTTTGAAGGAAAGAAATTGAGAACTGCATAAAGAAGAGAGTTCAAAGATTCCCTTGAAGAGGGATCACATAGTACCTGATAGGGTATGTTACTCAAGTGTCTATCACTGTGACAAAAGAATCCATGGTCAGTTAGGCTACTGCTTTGGGGACCGTGAGGAAACAGCATATCATGGTGGCAGTGCATGGCAGAGGAAGTTCACCTCATGGTGGCCACAAAGTGGAGACAGACAGACACAAAGAGACAGGGAGAGAGAGGCAGCTGGGACAACAACGTCACCTTCAAGGGCGCAACTCCAGTGACCCCACTTATTCTCACTAAACCCTACCTCCTAACTGTGCTACCACCTCCCAGGAAGTGCCATAAAGTGAGGACAAAGCCTTCAACACAGGTGCCTTTGGGGACTCTGCAGATCCCACTATTTAATAATAACCTGGTTATCTAAGATACCAATGTCCTGTAGAAGTGTAATATAAGCCACATGTATAATTTTAAAGTTTGCTACAAGCCTTTACTTTTGTAAGAATAAAGTGAAAAAGAAATAATTAATTGCAATGACATTTTATACAACTACTGTATCCAAAATATAATCTCAACATGAAACCAATATAAAAGTATTAGTTCAATATTTTACATTACAATTTGCCAGAGCTGCTAAGATAAAGTATCGTA
>PVKA01039981.1:0-19087 GCA_004027165.1 Ctenomys sociabilis
AAAGGTCTGCAGGGTTTTCAGGTTCTCACTACTAGATCAGACTCATAGTGATCTGCTTGCTCATAGTCTCCCAAGAACTAGGATTACAGGTGAGTGCTATGATGCCCAGTCTCAATCGCCCTCTCAGCACACCCCGGGTTTGGGGCCAGCATGGCAGGCCTGAGGATCAAACCCCTGGCCCCTGCACCTGCTTGCAGGTGCTTTAATCCACCGAGATACTTGGCCAGCCCAATGAATACATTTTGAATACCTATTAGCTACTCATGTTTCCTTTGCACAAACCTCCTTTCTCACATAACCAGGAAGCTGCCCCTCACACACCCCAGAGAGGTCTTCACCCTGAAGACGCCCCAACCACGAAGGCATCCTGACCCCGAGATCCTCCGTGTCATTCTGACAAGAACAGCATCCTGGGTGCTCTGTAACTTCTTCAGCAACAACTTCCTGACTTCAGATCTGAGACTAACAAAAGCATCCTACTGCGATCACTTCTCCAACAGCATGATGATCACCAACTGCCCTGGAACCAGAGGCAATCAGGGTCTGAGTCAGTGTCATGGACCTTAGACTCCTGCATGTGCAGAAGGCTATGGGCTGCCCTCCCCAAGGGTACCACGGGGAGTTCCATACTGCTGTTCTGCTTTGAGGTCTCATTCTGATTGTCTCTTGAGAAGATGCCCATAGATCATGCATATCCATCAGCCTTGAGTTCAGCCGTATACTTTAGTTCAGCATGGTACCTGGTGGACAAAACCCACCAAGGCCTGAAAATATTGACTATTGTATTCGAGTAACTTTTAGCATCCCCTCACTTTGGCATACATTTCTAATAAAGCCCAATTATATAAAAAACATACTGCAGCAACTTAGAGATGACTATGACATGACATAGTTTAAATATAACCAGAAAATCTATGTTTAGATAGTACAAAGTGGATTAGAACTAAAAGTCTCAATGAATGGAAACTGTAATGGCACTGACACAAATCAGTAAGGATATAAAGCACTCTCATTTCATTGAATTCTCAGATAAGCCCTGGGAATTTTTCATATCGAACAGAAAATATAATTTTAACATGGTTTAATTTTAATGCAAGAAATCCTAACATCTCTACCAATAAATTTACTCAGTTTCTCCTCTAGTATTTCTCATTCTTAGCCCAAATCATTTTTTTATATCCAAGGCCAGAACCCGTGATTTTGTTTTAAAACACCACAGTGTGCTTTAGCACATTTCATTTTGATAAGATTTGCTTTAGAAACTTGACATGCAGTTATTTTCCCGTGTTTAACCCTCATAGCGTTTGAAAAATTTCCTCATTATCTTTGAAAGAAACTATAGTCTTTACGTCTTTGTGATGTCTTAAACTGTATGTGCTGCTGAGATTTTAACCTCTGCTTCAAGCCTCTTCTTGCCTTGGACTACTGGTTTCCTGCATTTGATACAACACTATCAGCTTATTATTTTCTAGCTGCACTTGGACAAAGATTTCTTTATCTACCCAAATGTTACAATTATTTTCAAAGAATTCTTTTATAAATGTCACAAGTGGTAGTTTCCAATTGAAATGAAATGGTACAAGATAAATATTACAATATCTGAGTTTGATTTACAAATTTGAAAATGAGAAAAACATCTTATAATGCTGTACTGATTTTCAACATTTTTAATATAACACAAACATGAATGTTATAATTTAGCTTCTCCAATTTGGATTAACCAGTGGTAAGGACAATTTGTATTCAACTGAAAAACAAAGTGGCTTTAAACTTAGAAGCATTAATAGCACAATAACTAAGGTCTTCATAATCTAGCAATTCTAGATTCTTGAGATATGTTTTAAATCTACTCATTTGCATCTACTGTAGTAATATTCTTATTTATAATGCATAGCATATAATTTGTATCACAGGGCTAAAGTTCTCTGTATTAGAAATATTTCAAGTAATTTTATTAGATGCTCAAAAATTCACCTACTACTTTAAGTCAAACTTATTGATATATTTTCATAAACAATTGATAGACTTTAGTGTGTGGATTAATATGCCTTGACAGCTGTAGTCACCAGTGTAACTACCACACAAATCAAGACAGAAAAAAGTCTGTCTTTCAGAGTATTGCCCTGTATCCCATCCCGTAGCAGACAGCCCCTGATCCACAATGGACTGATTTTGCCTATTGTTTTGAGTGTCTTGCAAGTGAAGTCATCGTAGTGTTGAGGGACATTTCTGCTTTGTTTTACTTCTTTCTTTCAATCAACACAATTCTGAGACCACTTGTGACTCAGTTTGTGCAGACCTGGGTCAGAGAGAAGAGTGACCCTGAGGGACAAATTGGCAGGGAGAGCAAGGGCTGGGTATCCATACAATCTGCGTGCCAGTCTATCGTGTGTCCACACAAGGAGCACCTGCGCATGGGTTCCCTATTTGTGCAGATTTAGGTGGTGTCAGGATTTGCCTGAATTGCTGGGTTCCGCAGAAGAGAAATCAAGACTGACTTTCCTGCATTCTCTGATTCTCTAAGTCATTAGCTCAGTGACTCGAACACGCTTCATGATTCATGATGGCTTTGTGGCAGCTCAGATTACCCAGGTCTCATTAGGCTGTCAACTGACATCATCCTGCCTACAGAGAGGACATTTCTGATACATCCTCAGCTTCTCCACTCTTGGCTGTTTCCTCTATTTAGTACTTCTCTCTTTATTTCTCCACATAATTTTCATTTTTAAATCAGATTATCATTGCCTGTTCATAGGAGGATGCAGAATTTGTTTATTTTAAAATGTAGTGTAAACCAATAACTGCTTAATAAGCTAGTGAAGTTATAAAAGCTGGTGTATGTAACTGTTGCCCACCCACTCAATTCACTTTATTTCCTCATATGTTTAGCAAGTCAGTAAAGGGCTGATACTAAGCAAGCTGAGCCATCAGTCCTGACGGATCACAAGTAAAATAGACATCGGCCCATTCTTGGGAAACAAGTCTGGTGGAAAGACCCTGAAAGTGACCACAAATGGCGGGTGATGTAGGGGACTGAGGGATGAGGTGAAGCAGGGACCTTGAGCTGCAGGCTGATTGCCCTTATTCTCTCACTTGTTCTATCAGAGCAAGTCTTCAAATGTCAAGTACAAGGTAATCTATTGTCAAACTATATAATTAATTGAAAAGCTTCTTAGCAGAAACCATACCTGTATTTGGTTTTGTTTTTAAGACATAAATTGTCTTACAGATATCTACTTTTATAGGTTTGCTGCTAGTGTAGAAATGAATCAAAATTGAAGTTTTTAGTATGTGGAAATTTATTGAGCATTTCAGGTAAAATTCAATGTAATTTCTGTGTCCAAATGTTTCGGTGAGACTTTGTCAGCAGTTAGTTTTAAAATAATGACCTAATATATATCAGTGAGGAAATATACTAGTAAATATTTGAAATACAAACTGACATATTGACAATGGCAGAGTCTTTTTTAAAGACTTGAAATGTGTGTGGTATACAAAAGTCTTTTGCTATAACCCTTAGCCTAAGCTTAGTAACAAAACTAGAAATTTCTAAAGTGATTACAGGGGCTGGGGAGATAGTTTGGCCATCTCAACACCTGCCTGGCAAATGTAAGGACCTAAATTTGGTCCCTGATACCACATGCTATGCTGGCCCTGATACTGGGCATTGCAGTGCATGCCTGTAATCCCAGCACTAGGGAGGCTGAGACAGAAGGATCAAAAGTTCAAGCTGAGTACCGAGACTCTGTACCAAATAAAAACAAAAGCAAGGATTTTCAAAAAATAATAAAAAGTAATTATAAAAGTAATTGTAACATATAAACATTGCATAAAAGCATTGATTTTTTGGCTATAACAGATAATAAAAATATTAGGATTCTCTTTCTGAGTTGTGAAGATGGTGGTTGTCCATACACTTTATACTTCTAACTCACGAAAATTAAGCAACACCCTTCAGCCTCCTACAATTCTGGATCACTGTATTTTAATTTGGAAACTACAAAGAAGCACTCATGAAGATTTTTGACATCATTAAGCCAGCACATATGTTAGGGAAACTGACACAGTCAAACTTTCATTGTGGGTGTAATATCTAAGATTGTGTATAAAAGCTGCATCTCATTTTTTTACGGATCTTTCTGTATTTAGTACAATGTCTGCAGGGACACTCACTACACAGTTCTGACTCATGGTGATCCTCCTGTTTTGAGCCTCCCAAGCACTGAGATTACAGGTGTTCACCACCACACCCAGTCTTAAAATCTGTATGTCATATAAATTCATGAGTGGCATACATTTGCCTCCACATGCAACATCTCCATGACATTCCTGAGAATCTGACCTTGGAGAATTTAACCATCCAGCAGAAAAGTATAAAAATGAGGTATACAACATGGGGCCATAATAATAAGTTGGGCTGTAAATGGCTTCGGTCGACAACTTCTTCAGATAATTCACTATTATTGTGGAATGCTGGACTGTGTTGGATTGTGTGGTTGAGTTCAGGCACCTAAATTGGTTGAATGACAATGGAGTGCTCATTTTTGACAGGTCTAGACAAAGGAAGGGGTATAGAAAGGAAGAATCATGATGTGTGTGTATGGACAGTACACTTGGGATAGATACACCGTGCTTCTACATAATTCCATGAGAGGCAAGATTTGCACTAATGGTGGTTGAACAGGATATTATGCTGGTTTCTAGTACTATGGACAACCACCAGGAAAATAACAAGGTAGAAAGTATTAATCATTGAATCTTTTATATAATTGAGGTATAAAAAATAAGATACGTAAACAGCTACACTTTCTTAATTTACTGATAAGGGACATCTGCTATAATAATGTCTGTACATATAATATCATGTATGCACCTTGTACAATACCAAGACATTATGAAAACAGTTTGCAATGTATTAATTTATCAAATCCATCCATGTTAAGGTGTCTTAAAGCTGTCTCATTGATATTTGTAATTCAATAAAATAAATAAATAAATAAATAAAATAAAAAAAGAGAATTGAGACAGTGGGGGTGCCTGCTGGGCAGGTGCAAAGCTTGGGTCACTAGGGCTTGAGATCAGCAGGGCAGGTGGTGTCGTTTCGCACTGTGGCATGGAATGCTTCCCTCTTTAAGGAAGTGCACTTCGTGGTAGGTGTTCCTGTAACTTTTTAGAAGAGAGAATAAAGGTTGATTTTGGTTGATTTCCTTATGATAGCCATTCTTTCTGGAGTGAGATGGTATCTCAGTGTTGGTTTTATTTGCATTTCACGGATAGCTAGTGATGCAGAGCATTTTTTCATATATTTCTTCGCTTCTTTAATTTTATCCTGTGAGAAGTGTGCATTCATCTCAGATGCCCATTTCTAACCTGGGTCTTTAAATTTGAGAGCCCTGTCATATCTTAGTTCTTTATATATTCTGGACAGCAGACCTTTGTCTGATTGCTTATTAGTTAGGATTTTTTTTTAAATTAGTGGATTGTCTTTTCGCTTTGTTGATAATTTCTTTTGACATGCAAAAACTCAAGAAGAGTTGATCCCAGTTGTTGATTCTTTCAAGTGTTTCCTGAGCAAATATATGTTTGTTCATGAACTCTTTACCTACCCCTATGTCTTCAAGAGTTCCTCCTACTTTCTCTTCCAGGAGATTGAGTGTTTCTGTTCTAATGTTTAGATCTTTAATCCATTTTGACTTTAGCTTAGTGCATGATGATAGACCTGGAGAATAAAGGTTGAAAGAAATTTCAAAAAAGAAGTAAAACATTTGCAATTCAGAACAATTTAATGAACTCTTTTACATATTACATCCATCACACTATTTCAGAAATATTTCTTTGGTTAAGCAGAGGGCAGTAAGGATTGAATCCTTCGCATTAAGTAAGGAGATGTCATTGAAATATACAGTGGCTGTTTAAATTTTTTTTAAAATTACAGTAAAAAACACATTGCCGTCAGTCACACCAAAATACTCCCTGTCACTAGAAAGCACTTTCCCATCATTCTTACTACTTTCTTTTTAAAAAAATTAAGAGAATAAAATAAATTACTAAAAATTTAGAAAGATACAGAATTTCACCAAATGAAATGATAGGAATTGAACAATGTTTGTTATGTTGCACATTGTTGTCTTCATATTAGCTGTTCAGATTACCAGATATAAGCATGCAAAATTAGTCAAAAGTCATGAAAAACTAAAAAGGAGTGAGGAAAAGAAGAAAGTTAAGCAGCTGCAGTACAGGTACCCAGCCTGTCCCTAGGAGGCTCTGGGAATGCTGAGAGGAGGCCTGATTAAAAGAAATACATTATCCCTGCAGGTGAGTGCCTCCCGATGAAAGTCACACTCATCAAAACGCTGCGTCCTTATGTGCCTGTCCCTGGATCTGGGACTCCTGGCTCTTGCCCAAAGTCAACATGACATCGAGGCAGCCACAGCAGCGTAACTGAAGACAGTCATGAGTGGACTTCCAGCAAGTGTATTCAACAAGAGCACTATTTTGAGGGTGATTAATGACAGCATATCTTTTACTGCTACCATTTTAAAACTCAAGCCTCCACCATAATTTTCAAGCATGCCTCATATGTCCCCCACCTTTTTGAAATTCAGAGCTTCACTGAGCTGCCCATGTGGGGGACACACACGTCCTGTCTCTGCAGCTCATGCTGGAAATTGCAGGGTAAGCGATTATACCTGAGTAAGGAATAATTATCTAGTTAAATCGAAATCTTGAAATCATTTTTATAACCAATACGGCTGGATTCAACATTACTTTGGCTCATAATTATTGCAAAATGCACAAAGTATATTATTTAAAGAAAGTCATTATGACTCTTCCTCATGAGTGACAAGCAGCAACTCTGCACTACAGCTATTTCTTAAAATTAGCTTTTGAATTGGGCATTCTAACATAAAAGAAATGTGTATTGTTAGTTAACGATGGCTTTCTATTGAGTTTTAGTTTGTTCATAGCACTGGGGTCTACCTACAGAAAATGTCCCCTCTAAACATACTGTCCTAACATTCAGAGACAGAATGGAAACCTCGGCATCGTAGGAATCTCGATATTGCAGCGACAGTAAAGCTGAGGTCCAGATGGCAGGCTCACGACTCACCTGCAGGCCTCTGGGAGAATGGCCACACGCTGGCCGTCCAGCCTGGAGCGAGCACTGCCCTGTGCTGTGCCCAGCTGCTTGGTGAGTGAAGTGGAAGACAAAGCTGCACTTTAGGGTACACTCGTGGGGAGCTGAATACAGTGGGGTGTGGAAGGCAGAGAAGAAGGCAGGACACACACTGCGCACTCGGTCAATTCAGTGATGAGCTGTTTCATCATCGGCATCAATGACAGATTCAAGATTTTTCACAAACTGGCTAAAATTCTCAAATTTTCTTTCATAAAAGTTCTTCGAAACAGCACTTATTTCCTGGAATTTGAAATTAGATGTAGGAAAACCTACATTTTTGCTGTGCTGTTTTGTTTTGCCTTGATTTGCTGAAGTATGGATGGAAGAGCTGGTGGTTGTACCAGGTTTATACTTTTTGTATTCAAAGGAAGGGGAAGGCAAACATGGTTAAACTTTGATAGTAGAGGTGGCTTTTCTCCCTGAGGTTTCCAGAGGTTGGAACGCACCTAGCAACTTGGGAGGCACCAAGTGTCTCCTACTTACTCATTAAAGCAATCAGAATTTTCGTTTCTAAACCTGAGCCCCAGGCACAAGGGACAATGAAGGCTGGGCCCCCATGTCCTGGCCAAGGCAGTCTTGCCCCACTTTGTCAGTAAAGTCAGTCATGGAAAGGTCACCAAGCCATCACCCACGCTCCTAAGCCAGGTCCTGCAGTGAGCAGCCCTCTGCAGCCAAGCCCTGTCTGCTTCTCTGCTAGCTGCGAGCCCCATGGAGAAGCTACCTTCTGGCTCCCACAGAGGAAGGAGAGACCCAGCGACACCACAGCTGTCACTGGCCTTTTCTCTTTCTGCAGCAGAAATCAGAATTGAATGAGAACCAAAACTGTTGAGACTTTCCTACATGCCTGCGACTAAATGAGCCAAGTGAATAGCAAAAAGACAGATGGGCCTGGGATTAATGAGAGTCTCTCATGGCCACAATACTGTACAATAAAATTTTATCACCTCAGTGTTCTGTTCAAAATGTTACCAACTGAAACCTCCAATACTTTTCCTCCAAATGAGAAGCTCATCTCCTGAGGTCTCATCATCAGAAGAGAACCTTCAGGTCGGAGATTCCAAGGCACCATTGACTTTTCTAGCACTGTGGGTTTACCATGACACTACATATGAACTTTCTCCACTGCTCATTCAAGCGGCCATCATTTTTATAGTGTATTCCTAAACCAATAGTCTGAGGACAGTAAGTCATGGCTTACCCTGATTACAGGTGTTTCCCTTATGCCTTCAAGTTCTACTCATTATTATGGCAAGGCTTCCTGCTTCACGTCCTCACTCCCTCAGCCAGGTACCTGTCATCTGTAGTCTACGTGCAGCCTGGATTTCGTGTCTTCTGCATTGCCACTGACCATATGAGTTATGTTCCCTTACTTGCATTTCCATCTTCTTCGGCAGCTCGACCTCAATTTCTCTCTCCTCCCCCTCATTCATAGCGTATCTCTGCTGCAGCTTTGGCCAACTTCCACAGCACGACATTCTCTTCCTGCTGTAGCTAAATCTAAATCTGCAGCTGCTTTAATATGGCATCTGCAGTTAATTTTTGGTACAATATCGCACATCTTGGATGACAGTAATGTCCACTGCTACTGCAATATTATGCGGATTTTGTGCAGATGGACCTTATTAGCTCACTGAAAATTGATGCATTATGGATGCAACAGGCACTGAGCTGTGCCAGACAGCGCATGTGTGGAAAAACTACAGGTGCCCGCACCACTGGAAAAGGGAGAGCGCTGCACCGCTTGCCTGCTGCTGTGGGGCCCAGTAAGGTCGCCACTGACTGCCCCAAAGCAGCTTGAGAAGAACAAAGAGGAGATTCGGGCTGCATGAGGCCCTTGGTTCCCTCCTTGGCTCAGCTCTCTGTCCCCTTTTCGAGGTTGTTCGATGCTCCTAGCCACTGGGCAGTGTGAGCAGAGTTGCCTTGTCTTTAATGGCAGAGCAAGGTGCTCCAGTGCTGTGGCATCAGACGTGCGAAAGAAGGAGCCAGCCACATGCTTGGAGCAAACTCCTGGAGTCCGCAGAGCTGCCTCCTGGCAGAGGAACGCGTGGAGTGGCGCGGAAGAGCAGCACCGAGGGAAGCGCGTCCTGGAGGGGCGGCCGGCAGCTGGCTGTGCTGGCTAAACTGACAGGGGCCCAAATCCCACCAAGTGACTTTGCGGAGCATCAGAGCTCAAGAATCACAATCCGGTGCAAAGAGGACTAATCCAGGAAGAAGGGTCAGCTGTGATGCCAGCTCGAAACTATCAGGATCTGCAGAGTCAGCGAGTCGCTCCCTTACAGTACTTCAGAAAAAATGGGAGTTTTAAAGTAGAATATCCCAGACAGCTTTTAGGTGACAAGCTGATTTTATTGAGATGTTCTATTTTCCTTAAGGTCACACTGCTACCTGATCCAGAACAGGGGGCTATGTCAGAGTGAATTGGCAGCAGTATGCCTGGTGGAAGCAGACAAAGTATCAATGAAAAGAAAATATCATTAAATTGAGGTTTTCTGAAATATTAAGCGGTCTCTTTGGTAGCAAAAGAGATCCAGGGTTTATAATACAAACTATATTCCTTTACTGTTCTTTTATCTGTGTACTTAGTACAGGGTATACAGTGTCTCACTGCAGACTCATAGTGACCCTCCTGATTTTCAGCCTCCCAAGCATTGGGATTAGAGGTGCATGACACCTCACCCAGTCACATTCCCCAGCTCAGGGTGCCCCATTGATAGGGCCGGCATGGCAGGCTGGGGATCAAACCCCTGGCCCCTTTGTCTTAGCAGGAACTATAATCCACTGAGCTACCTGGCTGGCCCTTCTTTATATTCTTAAATTTTACTGCGAATAAATTTATGCATACTCCTACACACACATACATACACTGAAAGATGGTTATTTAGACTCTAGGATCACTCTTAAACTGTTACTTCATTAACATCAAGGTGAACCCTGGAACAACTCCAGCTTATAAAACAAATGCACACCAAGTGTTTTCAGCTTAGTGAGGAACAAGGGCACAGTGGCATTCTCCATCTAAATAATATGTCATTCATGAATTAGATGTAAAAAAAAAAAATAGTAACATCACAACTCTTAAACATACAGCAGTAGAAAATATAAGTAGAAGCAAGGTAGAACACAATTTAATTAGGGTCTCAAGAGTTTTCACATTTACCCCTCACAATTGGTAAGCTAATATTCAAGTAGTTCCAATAAACACTGACATTTTAACAATAAATAAATTTTGCTAACTTTTACCATTAAAATTTCCTTCCCATTAAAATGTACTATTTTTGACTTAGACAAAAATCGTTAAAACACAGTAGCTAGCATCAGAGTATTTAACAGGTGGTACTCTCTGTGCATGGTCTCTGAACACAGTATGTCTGTCGTGTGATTCTCCGAATGGTTATAAGTGGCTGACACTGTTACCACCCTAACCTTTTGCTGAAAGTAACTGGGGCTTAGAGACGCTGTCTCTGCCACCGCCTTAAGTTTAGTGGCAGTACCGGCACAATTCTTTGTAGCAGAAACTTTTAAGCATTCGCTTTACTAGCAAATATTTATGGAGTCAGGCCTTTCAGGCAGTATTCCAAGTGCTGACAAGCCACTTTTTAGGTCAAGAAGATGGATTTGCCAGAGACAAAAACATTTTCAAAAGACACAGCATTCTTTCAGATGGTGATTTCATTGATTAAGATACAAAACTAAGAATCCAAAAGGAGAATCAGAGAATACAAAACATTCAAATATGTGAATACAACACGTTAGAGTTCTATATGAGAGAAGGGGAGAAGTCTGCCAAGTTCCTCTCCTCTCTGAAGATGGGAGGCACGAGAAACTAGTCTGAGGCAAAGATGTAGAGATGGCTAGTAAGGGTTATGCTCAGGAAAGAAATGTCTCTTAGTTATTTTGATCTCACAGACACAAAAGAAGTGGAGGTAATGGTTGTTAAAGGCAGAAGTCCTACATAAACTTGATTGCCAAACTTGACTGTCCCTGACTGCATAATTCCTTTCAATATTATTAAACAGCAAATATGGCTTATAGAAGTCTTGCCTTATCAATTACTTACATGCTTCCTGTCTTCTCTCTCTTTATGTTACTTAAGTGGCTTAATAGAATGTGGTACAAATAAAGGAAAATGAAAATCTAAATAATTTAATTTTAGTAATTTTCCTTTTATTCCTCATAAAACATAAGTAAGCAGAACCAGGTGCAAATCCAGCACAGTAGCTTCTACTGACATGTTTCTCTTGTTCCATTGTGGTGCTTCTTTTTAAGTCCAACAAATACATTAATTTCAAGGAGCATGTCTGGCAGCTGTACAGTCTCCTCTTTATTTCTTTATTCGTGACACTCAAGCTAACCTATTTCCATCCTACAGAGTTCATCCCTGCTTAGGGCCTTTGTCCCAGATGCTCCTTTGTCTAGAACATTCTTCTGTGAATATCCTGTTCATGATTGCTTTCTGTAAGACTCACATTATCAACTAATTCATCATGGTGACTTCTCCTATTCAGTGTCATCTATTTGGTTGAACAGAAAGCAAGTGATGGCCTCATATAGTTTAATTAACAAAGGACCTACTTGCTACAGTAATGTAATTATTTTCTATTATCATAAAGGCCAAAGAAACTTTTATTACCCCAAATGAAATGCAGCTTTCTGTCACTACAAGAGCCGTGGAGAGGTGTGGCCAATGGCAGAGGTGCGAGCCCAAGGGAGGAGCACAAAAGTGCACAGAGAGCCCCGTTCAGCAGGGCGAAGCCTTGGGCAGAGAGAAACGTGCACTGCTCCGGAGGGAAGACCCAGCCCAACCCTAGACCTTAGATAGTTAGAACTATATTCTTTTTTTATTAAAGAAAGAAAAATAAACAATAAAAACAATGGAATAAAATGTCAAAACAAGAGTGTCTAGTACAAAGGTTAGTACTTAGCATCATGTTAACCTCAAAGCAGGTCCTCATATTGTCAGACATAGGTCTGAAAAATTGGTCAAGCAATAGGGCACATGCTTTTCCTTTCAATGAGCTAGTAACAGTTAGTAGTATGACTGTATTATCTGTCTTACCTATTGTGTGTATATGTGCCTATTTCTTCCTCTTCCCTTCATTCTTTTCTCCTTCTCCCATGACTATTTCTCTTTCCTTTGAGCATTTTCTTCCCATTTCACAATATCTATTTGTTTATTCTTATTTGCCCTTTCAACTTCTTACACTAAGGAGACAACACAATGTTTAACCATCCAAGACTGATTTATTTCACTTAGAAGTATGGAGACTTAATTAGCATCCATGTTCCTATAAATGCTTCAAGCTTATCCTTCCTTATAGCTGAGTAATATTCCAATGTATAAAACTATCACATCCTCTTTGTCTGCTCCTCAGACAAAGGTGATGGACATTTGAGTTGTATCCAAGACTTAGCTATGATAAATTGGGCTGCTACAAACATGGGTGAACATCTATCACTGTGGTATGATGCTTTTAATTCTTCTTGGAAAATACCCTGAATAGCTGAGTTAAATGGGATCTCTAATCATAGTTTTTAAGGGAATATCCAATGGTTGTACCAGTCTTCACTCATACCACCTGAGAAGATGCACCCCTTTTCCCTCCAGCCCCTCCAGCATCATTGGTTCTTGATGACAGCCAGTCTTTGTACAGTGAGATGAGATCTCAGTGCTGTATATTTTTTCTTGAAAGAGCAATGATGCTGAACTTTTTTTCATGTGTCATGTTCCATTTGTATTCTTCATCTGCTAAGTGTGTACTCATCTCAGATGTCCATTTTTGGATTGGGTCTTTGAATTTGGGGGGGTCACATTTTTTTCAATCCTTTATGTTCTCCAGATATGTTATTTATCTGAGTGTCAGTTGGATTAATTTTTTCCCACTCTGTGGGTTGTATTTTCACTGCATTGGTGATTTCTTTTGAGGCACAAAAGTTTTAATAGGATGAGATCCCAGTTTCTCAGCCTTTGAAGTGTTTCCCATGTAGTCTGGGCATTGTTCATAAAGTCTGTACCTATGCCTATGTCTTCAAGAGTTCTAAGTACTTTTCCTTTCAATGGATATAGTGATTCTGTTCTAATACTTAAATCTTTGATCCATTTGGCTTCAGTTTAGTGTATGGTAATAGGCATGGGACTTGTTCTAGTCTTCAGCATCTAGAGAGCCTGTTTTTCCAACAGCATTTATTAAACAGACTTTCTTTCAGTGAATGTATTTGACCCCTTTGTCGAAGAGAGTGACTAAGTGTGTTTGTAGTTATGTTGCACCTTCTAATCTGTTCCACTGATCCTTGGGTCTGCTTTTTGCCAGTACCAGGATGATTTTATCACATTATCTTTATAATTTAATTTCAAGTCAGGGATTGTGATACCTCCTACCTTTCCTTTGTTGCCCAAGTTTGCCTTTATCCCAGGAATTCAAGGGATAAAAATCAAACAGAGCCAGAGACAAAAATCACATAATCATCTCAGTAATTGCAGAAAAAGCTTTTGATATAGTCCAGCACCCATTCATTACAAAAACCCTACAAAAAATTGAAATAGATTATCTTTATCTGAACCTGATAAAATCCGTTTATGACAAACTAAGGGCCACCATTATACTTAATACACAAAGGCTGGGAGCTTCACTCTAAAATGAGGAACAAGACCAGGATGTCACCACTCCTTTTCAACATGGTTCCAGAAACATTAACCACAGCAATTAGACAAGTGAAAAATAGAAGGATTAAGGATAGGAAAGGAAGAAATTAAATTATCATTATTCACAGATTACATGCTATTCTACATACAAGATCCAAAAAACTCCATCATAAGACTCCTGAAGTCAATAACCAAATTCATTTGCTTGGCTGGATACAGAGACAATACTCAAGATTCAATAGCATTCTTACATAAGCAACAAACTTACTGAGAAAGAAATTCGTGAAACCACACCCTTCAAAATAGCATCTAAAACTTTTAAATGCTTAACAATCAATCTAATGAAGTAAAAGATCTATACATTGAAAATTATAGTACTCTGAGAAAGGGGATCAAAGAGGATATGAGAAAATGGACTGATAACCCTTGCTCATGGATAGGAGGCACCAACATTGTGAAAATGGCTGTCCTCCCAAATTTGTTATGTAGATTTAATGCAATCCCAATCAAAATACCATTATTATAGCTCACAGTACCAGAGAAAATATTCCTAAAATTCATTTGGAACCTGAAGGGACGTGGACTAGCACTGGCAGTAATTTTTTTTTTTTTTTTTGTCTTTTTGAGACAGGGTCTCGCTATGCAGTTCAGGCTGGCTTTAAGCTCACTTTGTAGCTCAGGCTGGTCTCGAACTCACAACAATCCTCCTGCCTCAGCCTCCCGAGTGCTGGGATTACAGGCATGCGCCACCACGCCCGGCTGGCAGTAATGTTTATGATCAGGCCAGAGAGGCAAACAGCACGGGTACTCTGTGCCACAATCCATAAGACCAGGCTACTGAAATGTAAAGCAAATGGAAGAGGTAGAGAGCAGGTACGGAAGGGTGCGGGGTAGCAGCAAAGACACAGCTTAATCTAGGTGCCTAGGTGCACCCCATCTCTGCTCCTTCTTTTCATCCTTTCATGGCATTTGCACTGCAATATTTTCTTCTTAATTTTCATATCTGTTTCACTACTTAAGACTTCAGATTTGTCTCTCCCACTTGTCAGTGTGCTCCAGAGGTTAAATCAGTGCTGGCACTGGCCAGATGCTCAATAAGTATTCATTAAATTGATGAGATGAGCAAGTGTTCTGTAAAAAAAAGAACTACTTTGAAAATCTAACCACTTTTAAAGAAATACCTATAGTTTTTAGATGAGCAATATGCTTCACATTTAATTTTACATAATAAGAATTTTAGAATCACCTATAGTCAACTATAAGCAGAAAAGAAACTTTACAATTCTACATCTATCACATTGATTGCTTTTATTTCTCCTATCTAGCAAATGAAGGTGTGCTACATATTTCAAAGTTAACATAGCAAGCAGTTAAATGAAATGCATGTATTCACCCATGAATGTATACATTTAACAAATATTTTCTGAATACCTATTATAACACTAAACTAGATGCTGTGAATGTAACAGTAAAAACAAGCAGCTAAAACGCATTGTCTTCATGAGGTTTATTTCTATAAGTGGCCACGTTTACATGGTCAGATTAGGCCTCATTACAAGCTGTATGTGAACAAAGATCTAAAGAAAGCAAGAGAAAAAAGCCAAGGAGAAATTTGGGATAGATCTGAACTGGAAGAATAGAAAGTGGCGAGGCGGGGCCTTTATCAGGGTAGAGGACAGAAGACGAAGCATTACAATGGATTGTCTTGAAACAGTGCACAGCAGTCAGTCAGGCTCACAGTCCTAAGGGGCTGTAGAGAGAGGGCTCAAGAGCAGCGACCTTGTCCATGGAGGTGCGGTACCACAGGCGAGTAGGCTGTGGCCCCAGTCCTGAAAGCAGAGCTAAAATGATTTCCTGAACATGGAGCTAAACATTCAGAAAAATAAAGAATGGCCTTGAGATTGAGAATCTGACCAGCTGAAGCTGCTCAGAAATGTCCCATGTGTTCTTGTCTGTTTAACTTGTTTTCTACTAGATTCTGAAAAGTGGAGGATTTGTCCAATTACTGACCACGCTGCCATGAAAATTCATGTTAGTGTGATCTCGCTGCTGTGAATCACTGGAGAAATATCTGGCCCTGAAACTTTGTGAACTTAACTTTGAAACCTCCTTTTTTTCCATTTAAAGTCACAATATTGTACTTTAAACATACAATACTGCATGTAAGATAAAACATTGGCCAGATAAAAATTCCACAATTATTCAACTTATGGGAATTCAGTTCATGATAGATAAATTGGGATAAATTTTACAAAAATGAGTTTTGACTCTGACAAAACAAAACAAAAAGGCAGGTATGATGGGAGCCACAAGGCTGGGAAACTGATCAAATATGTGTAGGTGGGACGTGGCCCAGTGCAAACAAGCTACCTAACTCCTGAGATGAACATCCGGTCTGGTTAAGATTAGCTATCAGTTGCTAGGCAAACTAGTGTCATAAGTTACTAATTTCACAAAAGTGTAAATAAAGGACCATTTTTGTTGTGAAAAAAAAGAAAAATATGTGTTTTGTGTGTGTGTGTGTGTGTGTGTGTGTGTGTACACAAGAGGGTTAGGACAGATGTACAGCTACTTTCTCTTAGTTCACTGAGAAGAAAATTTTGTACTATTGTTCACACAAGATATCATGTCTGCATCTTGTCCTCTGAATAACTAATACAAAGACAACAATATGCAATGTATTAATTATTGTAACTGTCCTACTAACCTGTTTTGAAACTGTTTCATTGCTGTTTTATCTTTTTTCTGATTAAAAGGAAAGAAAAGATTTTATAACATGAGTTTTGCTCAGGTTTTCAGTGTTACGGCTGGGGACGTGGCTCATTGCTACAGCACATGCCTGGAGAGTGTGAGGTCCTGAGTTCAAGTCCTGGTACCCACACAAAAAGATCTGAGATTTAAGTAGCAGCTTAATCATTTTAATTTAATGTGAAACAGATAAAATTAATTCAACTTGTGAAATGTGTTGAAAAATATTGTGCTTTCATAATAATCAAGTGGTATTTTTAATGAAGATTTGTCATATCAAGCAAACATGACTTCCTAAATTACAAAGAATTAGGCCATAATAACATATAATTAGTGTGGATCTTCAATATAATTAAGTCTTTTACTTAATAACTCATTGTGCTTTAGTGTAGTAAATGAGAAGAGGCTTTAGAAACATAAAATTAAGCAAATTTACTACTCCTTCCTTTCTGGCATCATGAATTTAGATCATGTTGCAAAATTTTTAAAACAAATATTTTTATTTACTTAAAATTATCTCCAAAGTGATATCTCATCCAGTCATGAGCAGATTATACCCAAGCTTTTTGTCCGCTGGATTCAGATTGTTTGGACTTTGCTAATTCTGGTTATAAGCCAAATGGGATGGAAACCAAGTGGATTCCATAGTGGCACTGACCTGAGGGGCAAGGGTTACTGCTGTTCTCACCCAGACTGTTTGCAGCAGAGTTGTGGACGGAATGGAGGGGCTGGCCCAAGCCACCTCTGTGCTCGCCCTGTGCAGGGTTCTGCAAAGGTTAAAATCTGCCTCTGCTACTGCCACTGTGCCAACTCCATCTTTCCCACCACTTGAAAAGCTCTGATCCTGGGGTACTGTGAGCTTTTGTCTTTGGTGGGCAGGACGACAATTTTATTCTGCAGGTATAGACACTTTTAGAACAGCGTGAAGATTTCCCAGCATGTAAAGAAGCTGGGATCCTCTTGATGATCTTCGTGCTATGTCAGCGTGTGTGATGCTAACACTCATTGATTTGTGTTTGAAACATTGACAACGCTCTGCACATCAGCTGTTCTCATCCCGATATCATCACCTAAAATAGGGTCATTGCTTAGGAAAAGAGGGGAGGCTCCATTTCTCTTCCTACTTGAACTCTTTCCTGAGAGCAGCAGCTTGCAAGGACTGACAGCCACAGGCCTCCTCGCAGTGCTCTGCTGTCCCTTTGCCCCGCGCCCGTGCTGACCTGTTCCCAGGCTCTCCTCTTCACCACTCATTACAGCTTCACCTTGCATTTCATTGCCCTGCATGTCAAGGTGCTCTTGGCAACTGCTCTTCAGTTGTTTCTCTGGCTTTAAAAAGCCCTCTGCAGCCTCAGGTCTGTCCATCTCCTCTCCTCTCCTGGCAATCAAAAGCATTTCATCCTTTTCCTTAAATTCCTAACATTTTTCTCTGTTCTACTTTGATGACTTCTTTCTAACAGCTAAAATGAAGAATAGAATCTAGACTTGGAAAAAATCTAGTGAAAGTTCTTTGGAAGTGACACCAAGATACCATTTCCCTTTCCTTTCCCATTAAGTAGCGGGAGATCTTCTAGGGGCTAATACGTAGCTCTTACATTAATCAGCTCAGAACTCAGCAGAAAAATCTCAGAATGTGAACACAATCAGCTTCTTCTCTTAATTGTGCACAAAACAAGCATTGCCAAGGAGAAAACTTTATCAAATGTGAAGCGCTGTTTCAGAACTAGTTTCTTGGTTACACTTTTGTATGGAAGAGAACTGGGCTGGTTGAGCACTTTCTCCTTTCATTAACCAGGTGAAGTGGGCATTCAGGTACCCTGTATTCAGTCAGGTGGGCACGCAGATGCCCCACATTCAGTCGGGTGGAGTTAGCCCCATGTATACCTCAGCCCGAGCTCACCCTGGCTGGCTCACAAGGAGTATGAATATGTGGTTTTTAAAAAGCATTGTGTATGCACAAGTGACCAGCTTATCTAGAATAACCATTATTTAAATTAATGCTACTTATTTAAATTAATGCTGCTTATTTAAATTTTAGACAGATTTAGCTCTAGGGTTTTGTGTGAATTTCCTTAGAATATTCATTTTTCTGCACATGGTCTGCTGTGTGAACCCATCCAGGAAACTACATAGAGTACTTTCATAACCCAATAGGATAAGACCTCAAGGAGCATGAATGGCTGAAAGGAAGGCCTAAACCTTAATTGGTGCTCAGTAAATATTTGTTGAGCTGGATTTAAAAAACTAGAGTAAGAGAGTCATTTCAATACCTTAGTTTATATGCACATCTTCAAGGGCATTGTATTGTATAAAGACACCCCTACTCATTTGTGTAAAATGGACTGCAGATGAAATAAGCTCAAACATTGTTTATATTCTTGTAGTCTGGTTTGGTTTCTCTATAGTCTCTCTATAGAGCAGGCTGCTCTAGAGCTCACTATGTAGCCTAGGCTGGCCTTAGACTTATGGCAATCTTCCTGCCTCAGCATCCCAGGTGCTGTGATTACAGCCATGTGCCACCC